>JAODUP010000538.1:52500-330363 GCA_025642065.1 Paralvinella palmiformis | reverse complement strand
TTGTGCCCATTTTGTTGTAACTGGGATCGTGCACACTTTGTCTACGTTTAGCAACCGTAAGGTTCATCAACAATGATTCATAAATTAGTAGGAAAGACAGTCTTCATAACTGGAGGGAATGGCGGAATCGGTTCCCACAGGCTGATGAGTAGACCAGACACATGCTTAGGTATACGCACACATTTATCAATATGTGGAGGTATTGAACATTTAATATTTAGATTAATGTATGTATAGTTGTATTTAGATTTATGGAGGTAGGTTTCGAAGGATGTTTAGATATGTTGATGCTCTGTGCCTGTTGCCTCTTACTATGTACCATAAAACGCACATTGCCCGTGCCAGACATCTTATCTATTTCCATCCAGACTCCTTATTACACCAATGTAAGAAAGTTATGTCGTTATTAAAACATGTTGAGTTTATTAGCTTTGTTATGTATAATGTAGAATCTATATTGTTGTCCTCTTATGTGGTCTGGCGAAACGACCTATTAATTCATACAATGCTGCTTGATGGATTTATACTCCTGGAGTCGTTTGTTACTCCGGCAGGCATCTCCATGGGTATTAAGCTGCGGACAGAGTTTTTTCCCATATTATGAGTAATTAGATTACACTGATATAGGAAATTTGTTAAATGTATAGCTATTATAATCCCGACGTGTCATTCGCAGTATCGGAGATCTGCCTGAAATCCTCTGTTCTCGACCATGGGTCAAATAGATCAAGTGGATAGGCGCTTTAATTTAGATCCCACCACACCTAACTGCATATACTTAGGGACGCTAAATTAAGCGTGAATGAACGTTCCCTTAGTGATGAACGGAAACGTATGAGGGTTAGCTGTTAGGTTCGAGTAAATCGTAGTATTTACTCAGGTTTGAGACGATATTTCGTTCTAGTCCAGTAATAATCCATTGTGCGGTATTGCTACTTTGTTTTTATTTTAGTTTAATCGCTTTAGTGAGTCCATACTGTGTTAGTGTGCATTCTCTTTGTTGTGGACAAACTGTAATGTTTGTTAACACGCTGAGGCTATATATAGGGCTTGAAACTGTGTTAGTGTACATTCTCTTTGTTATGGACAAACTGTAATGTTTGTTAACACGCTGAGGCTATATATAGGGCCTGAATTTTCACTTAGGTTAGAGAAGAACTTCGACGCCAGACCAGTCGGACGTGTATTGATACACGGTTCATATAGGTAGGATTTATTCAGTTTTTCGAACCCAGAATAAAGCTGAGGTCAGCATCTGAGGTGTCGAAATGTTTTATATACAGGTTTCTTTTGGACCACAGAAAATTACTGTTGAATGTAAACTGTGGTGTCAAAATAGTTTATGATATGTATGTAGCAAGTCACCATTGAACCACACGCACGTGTTTGTTGCGAGCTGTGGTATCAAATGGTATGTTTTTACGTGCTTCCGCTTTTTGTACGTAGCCTGCATGTAGCCGCTTTCCTGTGGGCGTGACATATTTGTCGCGTACGAAAAGCGAATTAGCTGGTTCCCACAGGCTGATGAGTAGACCAGACACATGCTTAGGTATACGCACACATTTATCAATATGTGGAGGTATTGAACATTTAATATTTAGATTAATGTATGTATAGTTGTATTTAGATTTATGGAGGTAGGTTTCGAAGGATGTTTAGATATGTTGATGCTCTGTGCCTGTTGCCTCTTACTATGTACCATAAAACACACACACACACACACACACATATATATATATATATATGCGCTAATGTTTGAAACCTTTCTAAGCTATAGTAACGATAGGCCAAAATGTATAGAGCGAGGTCTTTTTCCAAAAGTTATACATTTAGACAAATTTCTTCCAGTCCCATAACTCGAACATATTATTTTTAGTTGAATATCTTGTTTGTGCCCATTTTGTTGTAACTGGGATCGTGCACACTTTGTCTACGTTTAGCAACCGTAAGGTTCATCAACAATGATTCATAAATTAGTAGGAAAGACAGTCTTCATAACTGGAGGGAATGGCGGAATCGGAAAGGCAATAGCCCTCCGTTGTGCCCAAGATGGTGTCAACATTGTAATATCTGCCAAAACAGTAACTCTACAACTCAAGTCATCTGGTACTGTATAAACAGCATGCGAAGAGGTGCAGAAAGCCGAGGTCAAGTGCATGCCGTGTGTTGTTGACATCCAGCACGAAGACCAGGTCCAGAAGGCTGTACAGGAGGCCGTGAAGAAATTTGGTGGCATCGACATTTTGGTGAACAATGCCCGCGCCATAAGCTTGATTTGATGAATAACGTCAATGGCAGGGGTACGTTATTGTGCTCGAAATTGTGCATACCATATCTGAAACATTGTAACAATCCTCATATACTAAACCTCAGCCCTCCACTAAACTTGAACCCTTATTGGTTTGAAACCATGGAGCGTATTCAATGAAAAAATATGGCATGTTATTTTGTGTCCTTGGCATGGCAGCAGAAATGAATACGTTAGAAATTGCAGTGAAAGCCCTGTGGTCGAAAGGGGCCACTAACACAACAGCAATGCAAATACTTGGAAGTGGATAAATGGTCAAGGACCAATTGCAGTGTGCTGCCACTCTCATATTTGAAAAAAAAGTATTAACATGTTAAAATACTCAACCAGTATACCACCTATAGCTACATACTGCATTCTTGAGCCCAGTTTGGTGTGTTTCAGCTAATACAGAGCTGTTTCTCTATCTGAAACTAAACATTTTTATTTGCATTAGTATAAAAAACAAGTTAATGAGAGATATTGAAGTCCAGCACAATTTGGCTAGAAATATATCAATTATTAGTAATACCCGTACCTGGTGTTACTCTATAAGTATGCAATATTTGGTCGTTTTATCTATATGATAGCTTTGATGAAAATCAACAAAACTCGCTTATTTTGTCATTTGCAATAAGAAACAAATATAATATTATATGTATGCATAGTTTTCCTTAATAGGAAGTAGAGTGACAAAATTAACATAATAAAATATTCAACTAATGTATCAACATTTCAGTAGCCTTGGCAAAGAATAGACGAAATGACATACATAATTTGCTCTTATCGCCATCCTTCATTGACCTGTCCATCATAGTAGCTCTCGTTTCTTGTCCAATGGCAAGTTTGTTATTATCTAACTGACTTGCATGATCACTGTATGTCACTCTGAGAAGAGACTTGGTGGTTGTTTCTTTCTCCATTTTATCTAGTTTGAAAAACTGTGCCATCAACTTTTGAGGAGATCAAACATATCTTCAAAGATGATATGAACTTATGGGCCCTTTGCCTGAAAGGCCTTTTCAAAGGTTTGGAAATGTGGCTTGGAGAAGGTACATTTTGACATGCATATGTATATCCTGAAGATTGATGACAATCCGCTTTGCTCTATCTTGTTACAACACATCTTGTTACAACACATTGGAGTTGGCAGAGTATCCAGAAAGAACTTCAGCAATGCGTCCCACTGTTCTAGAAGCCGACTAACAACTGGAAGAATACTCTCAGGATTCTGTTTTCCTCTATTTCCAACATCTTCTTGATTCCTTGGAACTCCTCCCATAAACCAGCTGTGTTCTTAAAGAAAGCAACTATGTCGACAGCGAACTTCTCAAGGTTACCATCAAAAACATCTATTGCATATGAAACTCCATTATGAACATGATGCAATGAACTTCCACCAATGTACAGTAAATATGGTGCACACTGAGATTTAATCTAGCTGAGTATGCCCTTGAATCTACCCCTCATCACATTAGGAGAATCAGACATTATCTGCAATACGTTGCTCCACGGAATGTCATCAACAACAAGAGCAGTGCGTATGACACCAATAATGCTGTCAGCATCATCTTTGTTGGCAGGTATAGCTCTGTAGCAAGTCGTCAACACTTTCCTGGAATCTTCACAGAAGAACTTAAAAGGGATATGGAGATACTTCGTACACATGATACTGTTACTTTCATACCATAATTAGTGTCGAACGTTGATTCGCTGTCACAAATAGACGCAAAAGCCACACCGAACTGATAAATAAAGGGTGTACTAGTTGATGAATATATGTGAAAATACCATTGAATAAATAGCAGTTGACTACATATGAATTTAAGACATATAACAAATAAATTATTATTTAACGATAATTACAATTAATTAAAACCATTATTAATCATATTAATAAAATCATCCTGGTAAGTAATACAAATTTCCAAGAAAAAAGAAAAGAATTCCTCGATAAAGACAAAACAAAAATTGAAAACAAAAATTTTGCATACGGTACCATTCGTTATTCGTTATTGGAGATATGTATTTATGTGCATTTACAGGCGGATCAAAATATGCTTATCCATATATAAATAAAATTTATATTCTATTTTTGTCACATTTGGTTTTGTAAATACAGTTTGACCAACGAACTCCTTTATGACGTTGAACAAATTAGGATTAACTTCTAGGGCATTTCCATAGTAAATTGTAACGACCAAACGTTTTATATAATTTGCCGAAGTAATAGTCTGGAAAATATAATAATACTTCTAAATTATGATAGCAGTAAAAGGTATGCCAAACTTTTATGAGTGAACCAAATTTACTGAATCTTATCCTTGTTATGCAGGTGAAATAACACTTCAAATTGGAACGCATTTAAACTTGGACTGATTTTTAGGCGCAATTGAACCAAAGAGAACTTTGATAGTGATAGTTTAAAGTTATTGACAATTCCGGGCTGAAACCTATAGGTTTTAAAAGTATAATCAAAGATCTTTCAAATAATAGAAGACGGCGTGTTATAATCGTGATAATATATAGGTAGCCATAATACACACTCACGCACACACGCACGCACGCACGCACACACACATATACATAAAAGGATCGTGCATGATATACTTTATTGTAGTTTGATGAGTTTGTGTGAAGGAGAATCGTATTCTAGAATGTTCTGTGCATGTTTCTTGATTCTCCAACATCGAAATTGAATTCATTTTGCGCGAGTATATCCTTTATTTATGTGTAGATATTTGTATTGTATCAATCATTCTTAAAGACCTATTCCTCCATACATAAATAAATTTATACATACATAAACCTAAGCATACAAATACATACACCTCTACAAATATATATATATATATATATATATATATATATATATTACATACATAAACATAATGGCATAAATGGCCGAAATGGCAGTTATTTTACGTGGCTTACCTACCTCAAATGAGGGAGACGTATATGGTCTGTAATTTACTGATTCGCCACGGGATCTAATTCTAAATAAATTTTATTCGGTGGAGAAAATCTTGTCTGTTGCCTGGTTGGAAGAAAACCTCCTCCTACAACAGTTCCACGTACGGCTGGTATTCGAACCTCCGACCTCAAGTACATTGAACGTCGTTTTTATGTATATAAAAGCTTAATCACGTCATGCCATAACGTAATTAAACAGGATTCGTGATTTTCATATTGAATGTACTTTATGTGCTATTTTAAACGTTTAATTAATGTGATACTTTTAATGTTTAATTCATATTATGATTTCGACAATAATTCCATGTTTTTATTTCAACGTTCAACGTTCCATATATAATTGAAGCAAAACTTAAAATTACACTTTCTACTGGTTTATTTCTAACTTGTACAATAATATGGAATCTTTATATATATATATATATATATATATATATATAGGGTTAGAAGCTAATTAAAATCCACTTCTACTCCACGGGACTAGTAACTTAAAAATATACTAGTCATGAGAGTAATTCACTAGTCCTGACAATGCTGAATAAAGTTTAACATACATAATGTTTAATTCATAATATGAAGTTAGGTGGTGTTTCAGCATTATAAATGCAAGTCTATTTTGAAGAAAACAAACTGCAAGTCATTGGTAGATGATCCCAAAGGGCATTTAGTTTCAACTGCGGAATCCTGGTTCCATATTAATTCGTTGAGAAAAAGAAGAAGAAAAAACACGGACAGGGGGATATCATGGAGGCAATTTTGTGAGATGACGATGACAACACAGCTCGCTGTTCCCACTGTCACACATTTTCCCTCATTGTCTACAACCCCTGACTGGTTAAAAATATTTTAACGTCCGGGGTATGTTCAGCAGAATGATAACTGAAACGGAATGGCTATATCTGTGCCATAAGATGTGTCTGCAGACGCTTCGTTATTTTAACCTAATAGGGAGGTGGCCAAAGCTGAGATACCTCATTTATTGGGTAACATTTCCGCTTTTATCTGTCCCAGCGGTCATACACACTTCAACTTCAGCTGCTTCACGCTTATGCAAAATTAACCTCATGTCCGCTTCTTCATGCTTTCCTGAAAGTTTGGTTTTATCTCTTCTCGTTGACCTTGCATCTTTAGCATTGATGAGTCAGCCTCCAGTCACCATCTCGTATCACTCTGGTAGGTCTTTACCATATAAGAACCGGGCAAGATCGGCCTTGTTTGATTGAGTCCTCCCCTATATGGCGATCAAATACAACATCAACTCTAGTTATGTGTTCTCCAAAGTAGCGTGTTGCAATTTGCGTGAACACACCCGTTAAGTCGCCAAATGTCTGCCATCCATGGGGATTCCCAAGTGACTGGATCAGTGCATGCCCATCAATCAGCACACAGTCCAGCCATCAAGATGGTGATCAATTCTGCCTTTGATATTGTGTTCGTCTTTCCTCCGGGCTTTAGTAATGGTTGTGGGAATGGAGACAGTTCATTCTTAAGCATATTCACCATGTCTACTATTCAAACTGCCAACATTAAGCAGACGCTGTATAGTAGCTTCCTGTCAGTTTTTATTGTTTCCTCAACATTCTGTATAATTGACACTTTAGGTTCGTACAGATCAGCAAAAGTCTTGAGTGATGCTTCTTTGGTGCATCTTAGAACCCTAGTTGTAGTTCCCTCCGCTAGTCGTTCCTTCATATTGGTGATGACTGCCTGCATTCCTTCCTCTCTCTTCTCCAGTTAAGAGATTACTGACTACCTCGCATGGTATACTGTCTTTTGAAAACATACAAATAAACGCCAAGATTACTCAAATCGACTGATTATATGCAAACTTATGTAAAAAAGAACAAAATTAGCCGCCATTTTGGAAAAAGTAGCTGCCATCTTGGATTTTCAACTGTTCACTTATCTGGAGTTGAAAAATGCTCTAAAAATTTTTGTGAACCAATTATTATGCTTCTGGTGCAATTATAAACTACTGAGACAAAAAACTTGTGAAAAAGGTATTTTTGACCTTCGTGACATTTAAAATGACCTTCAAACCTAACATTTACAGTGACATCCACCCACATTTGGGAATGATTGATTCCACGTGAATGTCTGCTATTAACAAACGATGCAGTTAAAAAAATTCTACAGGCCTTTTCCATGTTTGGCTGGTCCATTTTAATAAGTGTACTCGCCTTAAGTGTCATGTATCAATACCACGTATGTTTGTTCATGGACGACTTTATTAGCAAGAGACTTCCTATATCCTTCGATCGCCTATTCCGTCTAAATTCTGAGGTACAGGAAAATCGCGTGACAAGGCAATCTAGTCATATGCATGTACCTCGATGTAACTCTGCACTATCCAGTAAGTTGCCGTTAGTCAATTTTCCCATTATATGGAACAATTGGAATAGTATCCTTTCCACTTGTAATTCAAGATAAAAAAACTAAGAAAACCCTGAAAAGTTACATCTTAGCTACTTACTCAGCATCTGTAAAATGCAACAACCCTTATTGTTGTCAATGCACACATGTCTAGGTAATTATATGATTCCTTGGTACCTGGTCCACATACTTCCAATACACACACGACCAGACTTGCAAATACACAAACGGCGTTTTATCGAGCTGACTATTATTAGCTATGATTGTTCGGGGCCAATGGGAAGACAGCTTCGGCTACATTGGTCCCCCAATTTCTTTATATATAATATACTTGTAAAATTGCATTATGTATACGTTATTTGATATTGAAAGACCCAAACTGGAAATGTACTAGTTCTGTCAATTTTCTACTCCACTCCGGTGAACGGGCAAGCGTCAATTTCGAACCCTATATATATATATGCAGCATTTTTTAAACTATATATTTATATATATATACATATATATGAGATATATATTCTCCATCTGTATCTAGATCTAGTCCAGTAGGCTATTTAATTTTGGCCTTTATCACACAAAAACTGGGTTGATTACTTACAAGTTTAGCACGAAATAGAACAAAATAATAATATTCGACAAATGCGTAAAAGTTTTACAATTAATAAGTTAGACATAGTGTGCTAAATGTTCAAATCTATTGGAGAAGGTAAATTAATTCATGTATAGGCAATGCCTTTTGACATGTAATCCAAATTAATACATGTATAGGCAATACCTTTTGACATGTAATCTAATATACATTGTTGTGTGCATTAAAACTTTTCACTTACGTTTTTAATGGATATAGATCAAATATCTTTTGTTTGTGTTATTTTGTCATTCCCTAAACGATTACCATGCGACTCGCACCAGAACATTTTGCAAATTAATCAGCTCCGGACACATACTTAATTGTATTATTTCTATGAATTTTAATTATTTTAACATGTTAATTCAGACTAATCTTCCAGAGCCATCTGTCGAGAGAATAACCCAAAGAATAATATACATATATTGAACAAATCAGATTTAACTAAAGCACACAAGCCAAAAAAATTATTTAAATTACTCGTTATCATAATATGAATGGTGTATTTGTTAATGTGCTGCAGTTGAAAATGCATCCCATAATTTTAGAATATTTGTCTTTCCTTGTCAAAATTTATTTTATAGAATTGTCAACTACAAAACATTACTGTTTTAATTAATAAACATATAACATTTATTTTAAAAGTTTCAATCCCGGAATTATTTTTATCTGTGGGATGTTTTATTTAACCATCTGATTTCCTTCGAGTTACCACCAGCTATATGTCCTAGGTGTGACAAGTGTCAGAGCTAAATAAAACAATCAATCTCCACATGTTAATTAATTTAAACAATATATTTTCATGATCATATCAGACACGGTTTAGGATATTGACTAGATTAGCTGCATGCAAAAAAAACAGTAGTCATAATGCTACAGCACAATTGTATCATGATAGTCAAACTTATGTCGATAATACAACCCCAATTTCTACATCGATCAAATGAAGACAAAAAAAGATGTGAAATTCTTATGACGTGAGAATCTTATATATAAGTAAATCAAATGTGGAAGTTGTGTTGTGTCTGCTGGATTAATATTAACTATTTACTTAATTTTATCAAAAATATATATTAATATTATGCCTATTCTTTATTTCTGCCTTGCTCCTGTAATTATTTTCTACGTTTTGTTCACTCGAGCATTTTTTTCTGAAATAATTTAGAAGGATTGGCTCCTAGAGTTGAATAACCAGAATACAAAGACTAAATAAAAAAAGTTCATATCATACTTGGTTCTGCTGATTAATGAACTAATAATTACACAAATAAATATACACCAATATTAAGGATGATCACAGAGTCTACTACGTAGCACTTCTTTGGTACTGTGCAACATCATGCTGTATCTTCCACAAATATTTTATCCAAGCTAAAAATAATATAGCAATTTGTAGGATTGTTTTTTACGTTGTTTGGACTGCAATAAAACACACTAGCTTTAATGGATGAAACAGGCATTAAGATAATAATATTTTGTTTAATTCTCAAATATAATCAGGATTTATTTGGCTTCAATCAATATTTGATTCTATTTACAAATGTGGTCAATTACTGAATTATTAGTAAAAAATAACCTTCAGATTCATCACCAAATATTCAATTATGTAACAATAATATAATGATTATCACTAGGCAAGCAAGTACTTTAAATGTAAAACCGCAGTAACAAAGCACAAGAATATCATATAATACAAGCTATATACATACATATATATATATATATAAATAAATAATTCTGATCTTGAAGTATATTAACGCATACACATGAAATAAAATTCTATAAATAAAGCAACAATAATTTTAGGACTTTTCAAAATATAACATTACACTTGTTTATTTATTACTCTCAATAAACATAGAACTGAAATACCAGGCTTCAAGTGATAGATTACACAGAATTCTGTAGATGAACAAATTGGTTCTTGACTAGCAGATGACCGAACAAGTGAAAACTTTATTTTATATATCATATATGATTTTTAAACAAATAACACTTCACGTCAATTGTCATGATAAAACAATATCACAGATATGATGTACATTGTTTTTCTTAAATGTCTAAACAATCAACTATTGTACAGTTCTTTACCATAAAACACCAAATCTGCTTTATAATTGGAATGGATAATCAAATGTAACAAACAGCATGTGTAGCAACAGCAGCACCAAGCTAAAATAATCAGAGAAACAAACTCCTATGACTATTATGAAGCCTGTGAGCAAAGCTTTTGAAGAAGCTAAGTTTTAGCATAAATTCTGCAGTTTGAGAAGCAAGTTATACGCATCACGAACGATTCCAGTTCATGAAATAACTGCTATCTCACAGCATTCCTGATCAATCTCAATATCTGTTCCGTCAGCTATCCTACAACAACCAGGAGTCTGTTGTGACAACAGCTCCTCACTGGATAAATGGTACTACTTCATCCAATTCAAATCGTCATCTTCATCATCGTCATCAAACAATGGTGGTGGTTTTGGCTTCAAGTCCTTAAAAAGAAATACCGTCGCATGATGGATCATATTGTGAGGAGAATATTTAACATTAACTACAACATGTATGATGTAGGACAATGAATAAAAAGATTCTAAATTAAGTTGACTTGACTCGTGCAAAATGAGGGAAAAGAATGGTACTCCAATGAACTTTGATAAAGACTAGTTGAAATGACATCATTGTATCATTAGCCCTCAAAAGCCTTCTGTCCAAGAATTACTCGTATGAAGTTTCTGAGCATGAACAAATTTGAACCTACTCAGTTCAAACTAGTGCATAATTCTGAGACAGAAAATTTATCAGATGACTAAATCTTTAAAACTTTGTGCTAATTTAAAATCATCCGAGTTGTCAGCTATATATCACACATAATCATATTTTCTTATTAATTGTTTCTCGTGATTTAACAAATTATCAGTTTCTTCTGGGTTTTTTAATTTCAAACTAGGGCTGAGCTCAAATAATGGTGATTATATTACCACCAGTTCTGCCTATGGTCACGTCTCTATGGCAGTCAGTAAATATATTGAGGCTATATTTTACAGTTTCAAACATCACCCCATCTATAATGGAATTCTAAAAATAGTGCTTATTAGCAGCCGCAATAGTGACCTTAATACAAGTCTCAAAAATTACTTCAAAATTACTAAACATGCAGACTATGAGTTGGTACATAAAACATTCTAGTAACAAGCAGGATTAAATGCAATGCATTTGTAATTTTGCTAGCTCTTACATCATCAAAGTCTTCTAATTTCTCCTTTTTTTTCTCAGAAGAAGTTTTGGCCTTAGTACTATCTTTGACACTAGTGGGACCTTTGTCTTTAGTACTTTCCTTCACCCCAGTAGAGTCTTTAGCCTTAGTGCTCTCCTTGATCTCAGTAGAGTCTTTGGCCTTTGTACTATCCTTGACTTCAACAGCATCTTTGGTCTTGGTACTATCCTTGACTCCAGTGCTATCAGTAAAAAAAAAACAATTAACACCTGATGTTGGTAAACCACGGTCTGATATAGATTTTAGAAGATGCTACTAGATGGCATGTGCCAACAAAAAGTCCTGTAACTCACCTGTCATGATCTTTTATTCCTGTTTCATGACTTAATACAGACTTATCTGTGGGAGAAGAGCTTTTCGTTTTCTCATTCCCTGACTGTACTACACCAGTGTTCTTGTCTTTCTCCTGTGTTATTGATGTAGAACCTTTCTTTTCCTTCATATGTTGTTCTGATGGAACATCTCTTTTCTCTTTATCATGGTTATCAGTTGTGTGGCTTTTCTCTTGTTCTCCTGTGGCACTGCTTTTATTGTCTTTCACTTGTTCTACCATTGTAGCACTTTTCTTGTCTTTCGCTTGTTCAAGAGCTGTGGCACTTTTCTTGTCCTTCTCTTGCTCTACCATTGCATCACTAATCTTGTCTTTTTCACCACCTGAAATAGTTTTTTTACCCTTTTCTTCCTCTTTTGATGTATCAGGCTCCTTCACTGATTTCCCTTGTGTGTGTTTCTCTTCTGTTTCTGTCCTAGTTATTTCTTTTGAGGCTGAAATAAAATCACAATACATTTATAGCTAGTCTTTACATACAGAATGATTGTATCAGACATCTGACATAACAATATGCTGAATAAATCCTTAGTTTCCATAAAATGAGTAACAACACAAAATACTTCGTATTGATGTATCACCCGTATTAAACTGGGTATTTCATTAATGTATAATAATAAATACTATGCACACTTTTCGTAAATACATTTTACCACTGGACAACTGTTCACTAAACGTGCTCATTATAGAGAAATTAAATGAAATCGATAAACAGAAATAAAACAACATTTTATTTATTCACAATTACACTCATACTCATGCGAGCAAATCCTGTCTTTATAATAAACTGAAACCACTGAACTGGTTTAGATCAGTTTTCATATAATCTAATCTGGAAGACGAGCTAACTTATTCCATTTAGCTAATTGGATACTAGTTAACTGTCAGCTAGTCAGGCACATATAATAACAGTTCTGTATTGTACAGTAATAACCATATAAGTGTTATTCTAAATGTGCTCGTGTTTGATTAATAAAAAAGAAATCAGTTAAAACACAAACACATTTCTTCTCGTTGGTTTCCTTCTTGTTGTTCCATTTGTTCATTCTATTAATACTTATACCAGACTTCAGTAAATTAATATGAGATATACTGAGTGATATCTAGGGAGTAGCTACAAAATCAATATCAGTTGGACTGTCAATCATTTATTACATATCGTATTAAAGTAGCTCAAGTATTTGACACATAAAGTTAATTTATTTAATGATCTGCATCTTGATTGTCACCAGTTGAGTTCCCAGAGAAAACAGAGTAATAGCTGTTACTATTTTGTAACTAAATGCTGATTTGGAGTGTCTCTTCCAAACAGGCAATATTATTGATGTACTGAGTATCACTAACACCAATAGAAATTTCAAAATTGTATTAATATTGCTATAATATTTTTTGAGCCAAAATGTCATATGGAGTGCTGAACTTGAACTTTGAACTACCGGTACTACTAGATTAAGTTCAACATTCAATTACTTTATTAATTTCTCACATACACAAACATGCACACAGTTTCAATGTCCTTAAATATTAATAGAAATTCATGCCGTTCTCACGTTCCATAAATGATATGATTCAGAGATTATGAATAAAGAAAATAAGACATTCATCATGAATTATGATTTACAGTGAGTAACAGAACATATTGCTACTTGTGATCTGAGAAAAACTGGTGAAGTTTTGGTGAACCAGTGCATGTTTTAACAGCCTATAAACATTATCAGATTTTGGGACACTATATTGCAAATGAATGCCAATTAAACCATGTTAGTAACTATCAAAGTTTGAAGTAGTTGTGATCTAAAAGTAGTTAACGAGTGTGCAGTGAGTGAAAGAGATAAAACAAAGTCAAAAGAAGAAGATAAATAAAATACTGAAGATAAAATACCACAGAAAGGTAACAAAAGAAGTCAATTCCATAAACTAGAATATTTCAAAGCTTTCAACAATATATTTCCTGGAATTACAAATTGCATTATGTAAGCAAAGTTATTACAATATCATAGCCATAGCATTATGACTATGTATAGTTATAAAAATAAACCTGATCATCTTTGTGTTTACTCCCTCAGATATAACTAACATTCTTTAAAACTACTAACACAACAGATTTATTGTCCATAGAACTAAATACAATGCTATATAATCTGATTGAATTCAACTTTATTATCAGCTTAATAAATAGAGTGCTTTTACTATTATTATGTTATTTGAAATAGGAGCCGAGATAACAGTAGGAGTATGTGTGAGGAGTAGTAGTAGTAGTATAAGTAGTAGTTTAAACACTATCAGTGTCAGTAATAGTATTACGCTGACAGAACACATCATTATCATCAGTAGGTTATAAATGTCACACAATTGGTAATAAAACTACTTGCTAAAGAAACCAACAGAATTTAAATGAATTTTTACATTTGAAAACAGGTGAACACAAACACATTAGCAAGGAGGGTGATGATTGATGATGATTGATGTTTTACGGCCACTTTTGTGCACATGGTAGGCTAAATAGGCTGAATGACCTCCAAAAGCAAAGAAGCAAGGTGAAAGATGAACCACCCTTCAGATATGGCCACACCGAGATCCAAACTCTGTGATCCAATGCACTACTGCTAGGGTACTTTTCAAAGTAAATCATATTCAACCTTCAATATATCTACCTAGGTTTTAGGAACGTCATACTGGAGATATATCCCAGAGTGTCTATGATAGGCTCCTACATTCAATGATACTTTATCAAAATATTAGTAATTAATATTAAGAAAACTATTATATAAAAATGCTAGTATATATTCCCTAATTACATACCATGTTGTAGTATTTCTTCAGCTCTATATGGATTACCACAACCTCCGGTAACATTAGGACCATCCTTACGACTAATTGTAACAAAAGGCATGTCCTCTTGATTCATATCTATATTAGAACAAGCACAGTAACAGGCATGCATATGAAGAAATGTTTGTAAAGCTATGTTCATTTTTCTTTCAGGTGGGGTGGAGGTTGCATGCTCCCACCCCATCCCACCCGACCCACACACAGTGACACACACACACACACACACACACACACACAGTTGGAAGTGCATCCATCCATACATATACTAGCTTTAGTCTATTAAAGTTTGTACAATACAACCTGTACCGGTGACACCAAATAAATATAAAACTAAATATATACCGATACTTAACATAAACAGGAACCATACACCAAATACAATACCTGCTAAAGGAAATCAAACAATCATGTTATAATGTATGTGCTACAAATTGTAATTTACCTTTGGATTTCAGATTATCGGAATCACTTGGTATTTGACCAACTGGCAGCACTGTGTAAAAAAATATAATACTAATCAGATCATATAATCAGGGAAAACAGCACATTATTATTAAAACAGCCAAATAGTAAAGTTGTAGACTGACTGTTTAAAGGCAGAGAAGATTCAAGGCATGCATCATTGGCTAATTTTGGCATAGAAATATGTAAATGTCTCTACCGGAAGCACAAAATCAAAATGGAAACAGTCTAGTTATGTGTGAAAATTTGTACATTTTAAAATAACACAAACCATTTTTTGTCTTTCTTTGTTACTTAATGCAATGCAGTATTTATATTAAGGTTAACTTAAATAATTTTCCATACTTTCACAGTATATTTCCTAACTATTAATTGGATCACACATTAATCAATTTACAGAGTTAGCAAAAAGTTAGTACAGCATGTTTTTCAAAGGTAACAAATTAGACAAAAAAAAAAAAAAAAACAAAAAACAGTAATGCTAATTATTCCAGTAAACAGATTTATCACATTCTTTTTTACCAGTACCAAGGCTAAACAGCTCTACTCAATTATTTCTCTGTTCTCTTAGCCATTGAAAGAAAAATCAGCCGATTTTGTTTTGAACAGACCTGACAAATCATAGTTCATGGAAGCTGAGATTTAACTAGCAAAAAATATCACCAATAAGCACTGACTAATCTTCAGAAACTACTTCACTAAAAGTGTAATCTTGTATACCAGATCACAATGTTATCATACAATAATTAAAACGAATAAGTTAAATGTTGTCTGTTTTATATATATATATATATATATATATATATATATATATTAGCTAGGAAGAATTGCTAATATTTCATAAACAATTAATGTTAATCATTTGATATAATTCAAGGAGATAATTCCGTGATTTTGCTATGAGCAATTAATCAACTGAAATGATGTGCAGCCATTGTATGAGACAGTATATTACACTATACTAGTGAAGACATTTACCAGGTGGAGCCACTAGCGTCACTAGTGGCTCCACTTGGTAAACACATATCATGGCATGAATCTGCCAGGTGATCATGACTCCAGGCAAAGGTTAGGAATTTGTTTTAATTGTCTCAGTAATTGAATTTATCTGAACACAAAGCAAGAGAATTTTTTTCTGCTGCCAAATAATGAAGAAGACAATATAAACCAACATAATAAAAGCTAACTTGCTGTTAGATCCTTTGCCGCCCAATATTTACAACAGTTATCCAACAATTATTGGTCTTTAAATCAGTTCACTGTCTGCTGTGCAGTACGATATCAGCGAAATAAATACAAAACAAACAAAACACACAGACAGACAAAACACAGGCAGCCTTAAAGGTTTGAAGTGGCAACCGGTATGTTCTTAAAATGATGAATTCAAACATCCTTCAGCGAGCAAGAAAAGTAATTACAAAGATCCTCCCTCAGGAAATACAAGAAACAAACTTCACATTGTACACCACAGAAGGTAACTGCAATTAGTTTTCAAAATAAGCTACTTAATAATTTTTATATCATTATTATTATTATTACCACAAGTGTTAGTGGTGGCATTAGTAGTAGGTGACAATAATTGCTAGTATTTAATTATTTTAGTTATAACATTGAAAATGAGAAGATTACATTACAAGATGATTCCTTATTGGTGAACAAGTTGTAGCTCTTAAATTTTGTTATTAAGTTTCTTATTTCTTTAACTTTTCAGTGAAAAGAAGACTTCAGGGTATCCCTAATAACAGTGTTTTAGCAATTTCTGCCACAAATAAAATAAAATATTATATTTTTTAAACAAATTATTATTACTAAATATGTGTATGACTTTCTTCTGTATTTTTTGTAATGAAATTTCAAGCCAAAAAGTCTATCATTTACTTATCTTAAGTCACATCTTGGTTTCCAATAAAAATATAATGCAAATTCAAACTACAATATGTCATTCATATTTATCTCCATAATATATAATACATTATTATTAATTTGTCCAAGAGGAATTTTGTCACTAGTTTTTCTTTCATGCGTGTTTCACTTCTGAAATAAATTGGTTCCTGCTTGAACTTGGAACTAACTACACAGTAAATAAATTAGACTTATTAAAATGTAAGCATCAACTAGCAAATGTGAAGTATTGAATATAAATTCTGGTATTGATTGTTATCAAACAATCTGGTATCAAATCATTTCTACGTAATTAAAAACAAAATTTATTATTAATGACTTACCTGACTCACTCCGTTCACTAGGAAATGGCTGTTCATGGCTTTTATCTGTAAAAACAAATGATCACAAGCAAGTTGTAACAAAAATTAAAGCAAAACATTTTTACATCTGCCTAAGAATTACAGTAAAACTGATACTGCAGAAACATATAATCTTGCTGATTTCATTAAATGGATCCTTGACCAGGTATAATTAAATATTATTTGATATCATGAAATGATAAAGGTAATAAAACACAAAACCTTCAGTTTTAGCTGGATAATTATAAAAGCAGGAAAACACAACTAAAATGTCCAGTTCACACACACACACACACACACACACAATATTACTATTTTGGTTTACTTTAACTGACCCTCCCCAAGCACATATATGTTATTAAATTAAATTTCTGAAAACTATGATAAATAAAAAGCTCTACAATATAGGACAACACTAATAATTTTAGATCATAATGCTGCATGCAATTACATGCAACAAATCAAAACAGGACAACTTCTAACAATCTAATTGACATTATACAAACATGCACAGAAACACATTTAAGAAAAGATAGGTTTACAAACAAACCAACAGAGAAAAACTTCAAGCCACACAGAATTCTTCCTCTGTCCATGAACAAAGACTGGAGTCAAATTAATTAATTTTTAGATTATTTCCCTAGAGCTCTGCAGTCCATTGAAAATGTATGACTTTACTCACAAAAAGACTGACAATTTTGCTAAATCAATTTACTTTTAGTTGTATTTCTTGCACTTCACATTAAGCTATAAAAGTATAATTATTTGAAAATGTCAACATACAGTCCATTTAGATGTACTGGGTTCATATTTCTTTTTGTTAACAACATGGCTGGTCTGTAAGTACAATATTTGATTCTGCTTGTATTTCTCAACAAACCAGCCTATTTCTTCAAAAAGACTGCTGATAAATATTTTAGACTAACGCAATTCAATTTCACTTGACCTAACCAAACAATGAAGCATTTAGTTCAATAGTAGTAGTAGTAGTGAAATTGGAAATATAAGTGAAAATGTGTGAGCAAAAAGTACCTGTATCATGTAATTACATTTCATACAAACACACCATTAATACAGATCAATTATATGCATTTGTATTAAATTATATCATGAACTAATATTTGATTATTATCATTTCATAAGTCAGTAAACAATCCACTCATCTACCTGGTATCTCACCACTCTGTGAAAGTTCTGCGGCATAATATGGGTTCCCTTTATCGCCAGTAAATGGTGCCACAACTGGTTTAATGATTCCAGCAATTACCTCATGCTGGTGCTGATCCAGGCTTTTATCTGCTGTTATAGATTCAGATTGTGCATCCCCTAAAATATTGTATGGATTAGTAGACATGGTTGATATTTCTGATTAGTCTACTAAAACCTGTGATCATAGAGAAAATTATTGAAGCGCATTAACCACGCCCCCGCCCCCCCAAATCACACTACTATTACCACAAAACTTGGAAAGTTCATTTCTTATGAGGAAGTTTTGATGTTTTTTTAAATTTTCCATTAAGATGATTTTCCTATTAACAACACCCTATCTCGATCTCAACAAGGAAGGCATATAATAATATTTCTACTTAAGGTAGGAAAACATCATATTTTCATGCCCAGTCCATAAAAAATATATATATTCCATGCAAGGCAAACTGTATAAAGGTTTCAAATACTGTAAAACAATTGGCTAAATATGTTCAATCTGTGTACATTTTTTATATCAAAATTTACTTAACTAAATCTACAATTTACTTTTCTAAATGGGGAATATAGGAATACAGGTTCAAACAAATGCTAAATAATGTTAAAATATAAACACACCAAAAATAGTTAAATTATGTGCATTAAATTATACTATCATATATAAATTAACTAATTATTATCACTGCATCAGTCAATAACAGTTCACTCACATACCTAATACCTCACCACTCTGTGAAAGTTCAGCAGCATAATATGGATTTCCCTTATCACCAGTATATGGCCCCACTACTGGTCTGATAATTTCAGCAATTACCTCATGCTGGTGTTGATCTGGGCTTTTATTTGATGTCCTAAGTGCAGATGGTGCAGTTGACATTTGGGGAGCACTAGCAGCCACGATTGGTATCTCTGATTGTTCGACTATGGTTGATCAAACAACAATCAATATTAATGTAGAGAATAAGAAACTCTAACAGACAAATATCAATCTATATTTTTGGCATTTGGGACCATTTGGGACCATTTTGCCATAAATGTCATCAAGTCCTTCTTTATCTAATAATATTAATAATGTATATTTAATAAAGCGTCCCCTTACTAGCAGAAGCTATTTAAATGCGCTGTACAAATAATATGTAATATAATAATACCCCAAATAATATTTCTGTAAAAACCCTGTAATTATTTAAAAGATAATAATTATTTATCTGTGAAAGCAACCTTAAACAGGTGTGTTTTTAGAAGAGATTTAAAATTTAAAATCTGCAACGTCATAACAGAGCAAATCTACATGAACAATGAATACATTTCAGTGAATGCATTCTTGTACAAGAACTATTATGCTGGTCCATTACTGTGCAGCAGTTGTTAATTATTTAATTTATCTTCAAAGTGTTCATGATAAAATTGATCAAAAGCTAATTAATACCAATTGATTTATATCAGATTTATCTTTTTATAATTTCTTGTGTATAAAGTATTTAAACTACTACTACAACAACAACTACTACTACTAATACTAATACTTTCACTATTACTGCCACTACTGCTACTTCTGCAAGAATAAAGCAAGAAATATTATCAGTATCAATAAATAATAATGCTGTAGACAATCGGCACAAAAACATCACCATTTCTAATGAAGCCTAAGTGATTAATTATACAACAGTATTAAAAAAATTATGACTACTAATTAAGTGAAGAGGTTACTTAATGAAGAGGATGTAAATTTTCTTTATGCAAAATGTTATACTGACTGAAGCTCGACTTAAAAGATGATTAAATGGTAAACCTGTGTCAGTGAATTATTTAAAACATTAGTCAGCTGAACAATAACAATGTCTATTGGTAATGCACTATTTCAAATATTATATGCTTGAAGTGATAGGCAAGTCTGTAGGTTTCTAGGTTAGCTGCTATGTGTGTAAACTTTGTATTAATTAAAAATATTACAGCAAAAGTTGATTTGGTCAGGAAATGAAAGCAAAAGGTACTGACTGGATAGAGTCAGCCTGTAAACTTGGAATTATGGTTTGGGTAAACGATTCTCCTTTTGTCCATCAGATGTCCTGATGACAGTCTTATAACTGGATCTATTTTCAAGCTAGTATGTCAACAATATTTGGACAGTATCTGAACAAAAAGGAGATGAAAAAAACCCGTAACCTTATGTCTGTAAATCAATCTGTCACAATTCCATAACATCAAAATCCAGGAAAACCCATTTACCTGCCACTGCCTTAATTACTGTGGCACTGGCATTGATCACTTTGAGGCTAAACTATTTCAATTCTTTGCTTACACCTGTATCAAACAGCTGTGATGCAAACAGACCTGTAATGCAAGAGCAGTGATAAACACCTGTAATGGTCACATAGAGCCTGTATTTAAAAACGTCTTCATCGACTTCTGGTTACAAAGCATCATATTCTAGATGCTGTTGCTCACATATAAAAGGTGGTCTACAGTCTAATACTGCTTAATATATGTGTAAGTTAGTATGACTGGCAATAGTAGGGATCATTCATAAATCATATAGCTGAACGATAATACTGTGATAATCCTGCCATTTTAACTTTAAACGTCAATGTTCTGGATCTGTTATAATCCTGCCAAAAACTAACTTCTGCGTACCGTTTAACTCTGCTTCGACACCGAAAAGCCGGCACTGTTGAAAAATTGTATTCCAAAATTGAAAATCAGATTAAAACTATTGCTAATCGTCCATCATTGCTACTTTATAAAATGATAGTAAAGTGTGGTATTCAACATTGTAAACCATAGTACAATAATATTCACTGCACATAACAATGACTGTCAAAATGTGGTGTTCGTAGTAAATCACACTAAAATTATATTTAATGAAAAGAAGAAGAATAGAGTCCAGTATATTGGTAAATTTTATTTATTTTTATGGATATAATAATATGGTGAATTACACTTTATTTGTGCCTTTCACTGTTTCAGTCAATCCTTACACTGACACTGTAATTATACAAATTTGACTCACAGATTGTCATTTCGAATTAAAACTACCCAACCCTTTCTTAGCATTTCATCCCACGGCCAACACATGCCAACTTAAATGTTTATACCACTTAACTAGTGGCATGACAATATGGTACACAGGAGTTAGTTTTTGGCATGATTATAACAGATCCAGAACATTGACGTTTAAGGTTAAAATGGCAGGATTATCACTGTATTGTTGCTCAGCTGACCCCCTATAAATCCCACAATGCAAAGTGCACCTGGTTTGTTTTGGTTATTGATGTCATCATGCAATGGGTCTATTGGAATTGATAAATTTTAGGTGGAATTGGAATTGACCAAATGGAATTGACCCCAATGGGTGATCCAATAGTGCAGTGGATAAAGCATTAAGCTCCAAACTTCCAGGTTATGGGTTAGAATCCAGCTCACACCTGTATTTGTGGGATGTTTCTCTAATGAGCTGCTCCTCAGCTATATGTCATGGGTATAACTAGTATCTATGCTAAACAAATGAATGAACCAACCAACCAATCATGAATAATATACAGGTACCACTTTTGATGTCATGCAAGATCCAAGTGCATGGCATCATCTCCCTGAACATATCTATTTCCACAGAAGATTCAAATTAAAAAAAATATCAACTTCATATTGCTTTTGATTGGTTTTCCTTCTAATAATGTTTGTTTGTATGATTCATTGTTTTCTATATAATCTCTGTTCAGTGGTTTAACCCTAGCACTTTGTTGAGTAGATTTTGTCAGTGTTATTATACCTACCACATTCAATCAATGTTTTACCTTCAAACGAAACAAGTTGGTATATGAAAAATTACACACACACACACACACACACACACACACATATATATATATATATATATATATATATATATATATACACACACACACCAAAAAGACCAAGGTCAATAATTACTTTCTCCAGCCTCATCTAACTCTTTAGCATAGTAAGGATTGCCTTTATCTCCAGTAGTGGGAGCCACCACAGCTTGAATGACATCAGCTAAAACTTGCTTTGTTGTTCCAGTTTCAGTAGTTTTCTTAATATCATCTGAAAATAGAGTATTTTGATATATATATTTTTTAAATGTAGCTAATAGGTTATTTGCCACAAATTTAAACTGGAAAATAGCAAATCAGATAAGAAATAAAGAAATAATATTTTCTACTTACCTTTGTTTTCTCTGTTTAGTTCTTCGGCATAATAAGGATTTCCTTTGTCCCCACAAGGTGATGCCACTGCTGCCTTAATTACATTGGCAACAAGCTGGTCCTTGCCATTACTAGGTTTAGGTGCCATAGCTGATGTCTGAGATACAGTGGCAGCCACAATACATTCTTCATCTGATAATAAAATACATAAAATTTGATATAAATAACATGCATGAATGCACACACACACACACAACACACACATCAATGAAGCAGTGAAGAAAGTTAAGAAACTGCTCTACTTTCTTACAGTACAAGAAATGCAACTTCTGCTCCTGAACTAGGGAGATTTTGGATGACACAGCAGAATTTGTATGATCTAATAGGCAAGTGGGCTGTTGAAACTAAATCATAACCTGACTAATAATTAATTAATCTTGTTAAAGAGACATATTTTTAAATATGTAATGCTTATAACAGTAACCAAAAATTCCACAATAATAATCACAAAATAAACCTGATATCATAGATATAGGGAAATAATCTAAATTAATAGAGGGCTGCCATTACAGCTACACCAGAAGCCAGATTCGAAGGCGGGAAGGAGAAAACTGAAATGCTCTGATGTCACATCGGCGTTCTCTATACTGACACGGATTATAGTTTCTCTTGAGCATTAATATCTGAGCCATTTTGAATAATCTTCCTCTTGTAAGGTTCCTTCTGGCTCAAACTGATATGGTTGCGTCATGTTCTGGAATAATTCTTTGCTCACACTTGTTTACATGCTTTTGTATGGGTTCTACAGACTTCAGGTCAACCGGAAGTGAAGTGTTGAAGTGACATCAGCATTCAGGAGCTTCCTGTCTCTGTCTAGTTTCAAAATGGCCATTAAAAGTTGATTAATCAGCACTTTGAACTGGATTATTTAATGTGTGGGTGATCGTTTACACATTTGACATTATTTATGATATTTGTGAGTATAGCTGTATTAGTCCCCAAAACATTTTCTGCAGGTGTACTATCCTTTTAAGCTATCTGTAGCCTTTGTATTAGATCATCCAACATCTAAATCTTGAACTTTCCTTTGACAGAAAGAAAAATGACTTAATCTGGGTAAAACTGTACCTCAATGATAGGACCCATTGTTTTTCAAGCTTTGACAGTAGATCACCTTAAATGTTCCCTTTAGAATTGAGATTCTACATATAAATGTACAATCTGGACAATGGCAATGGCTCATCCTATAATAATCCCCTGTCAATAACAAACCAAAGATAAAGTGTAGAACGGTGAGGCACAAAGGATAATGGCTGCACTTACAACAACAAAAAAAACATGTAGCACTGATTTGATACTCGTTTTACAGTACAGTACAAAATCATGTTATTACCAAATTTATAATACTGGTTATAGCAAGCAGTACATTACATACACTGGATGCTTGCAAAATACTGGCAGATGCCCTGATAAAATCACAACTGGATTACGGCAATGATTTCCTATAGGCCAGCCAAGCACACTGATGATATGTTTAGAAAGCTTACAGAATTCGTTTGGCCAACTGGTCACCCATACCCATAAATTAAACTATATAACACCTGTCTTGCCCTTCAGTACTTGGAGGTACTTGTTGTTCCATATCAACTAACAACATCTCCAAGGTCTGATTCTGAATCACTCTTAAGAGTATAAAAAAAACCACATGGCATGACATATGGTAATAGGTGATTCAGGAATGTCAGTGGGACAATCTTCCACTGACCATCAGGAAGAACTAGGACACTCAATATCCCTCAAGAAGATGGTAAAAACTAACCTTTTTATTTCAGCTTATCTCATCCGAATATACTATTTATTTAGCTGTATATGTTTAAAATATATTTATACAATGATGTGAATCTGCTACAACTATACTATCTACCTTATTAAGTACCTTAGAGATTATATAGGGTGGTATATCTATTTATTATATTATTATTATACTAATATGGTACAAGATCCTATTTCACACTTTCAGAGTGTCATGAGCAGAAAAGCATTAATACATCTCAGTGATCACACAGATAATCCAGATTAAGAAAGTTATTAAGCTGTTGGTTTTGTTTCATTTTGACAATCGTGACAAGCTTTACAACAATACATTGGATAACTATCCGAATAATTGCTCCCAATCTGTGAAATAAATTACTTGATCAAATTAAAGTCACAACAAATCAGAAACTATTTTGTAAAGTTCATAAAACTTATTGTTAAAGTTAGCCTGTAATGATGTTTTTATTTTCTTATTGTTTATATTCAGTAAAACGCCTCCATGTGGCCATCCCTCAAATACAGTTGGAATATAATAATAACAATACTGTATATTTAATAAAGCGCCCTTACTTACTAGCAAAGGTGCTGTACAAATAATATGTAATATAATAATATCCCAAATAATATGTCTGTAAAAACCCTGTAAGTGATTTAAAAGATAATAATTATTTATCTGTGGAAGCGACCTTAAACAGGTGTGTTTTTAAGAGATGATGCATTTCTAATATTTGCCAGCAATCTATTCCACAAAGTGGGGGCTGCAACACTAAACGCACAATCAACATATGACTTGAGCCAAGACACTGGCACCTGCAATAGTATCTGACTGGATGACCTGAGTTTTCAGGATGAATTTCTAATGGACACAAGTTCACACAGGTATTCTGGTGCCATATCATTAATAAATTTATAAGATATCAATAAAATCTTGAAATGGAAGCCAATATAGTTTTTTGAAGAATTGGGGTGATAAGATCATATTTTCAAGTCTTTGTCATTATGCGAGCTGTACGATTCCGAATTTGCCGAACATAATTAATGTGTATATGTACTGCTGTCGTATTGTGTGGTCCCAATCATCTTCCCATACATTGGGAATATTAACCTGATAATAATGCTGTTAATAGTAATAATAGATAATAATAGTATGTATAACTGCCATGCCTCTATTCCATACTATGGCCAATAATACAAGTATCAGCCCACAACTGTGTCCAATTAACATACAGCTAATTTGATAGCAGTCAATAACCATTCAACGAGTCCCTATCACACGGGGATAATTAGTTTTATGATTCCGGTGCAAACAAAAACATGTCACATTATAATCACAGAAGCTCTTATTTCGTATATTTGCATTACATGAATTGTGGACTTATTTAGATCTGATGACTGCAGAAGAGTTTATGGCTGTTTTGATAAAGAGGCACCACCGGCAATGGGAGAACCTTTGGATGACTGGGAAGACAATTTGGTTGCAGAGTTTTTCCAAACTGATACACCAGTAGACGGTGTTCCTGAAACTGAAGAGGCTGATGATGACAAGTCAGGGTATTTAATTAAAACCACGGATGAATCCCTCAAATGGGACATGTCAGTCAGAAGATTTTATATGTTTGTAAATAAGTGGCGTGCTAAAAACTATGAAACATCAAAGATGTTAGAATCAGATTTACAGGAAGCGATCTCATCATCTGCTATAATAACCAAGTAGACCAACATCAGCTTATTCTTTTTAAAAAACGTCTGACTAGTACATTACTGTTATTAAATTTATTATACACCTTTGAATAAAATTAGCTTTTTATTTATTACTCATATTCTTTTTTCATTGCAAAGCATTTGATATCCATCCTAAACCAGAGTAAATTTGTGAGTTTTATTTTAAAATTATGGCAAGCCATCAATTATGGCCACAAATCTCTAGTCCCAAGAGTGACTACTATACAAATATTTAATTATATATATATATATATATATATATATATATATGATAATATATAATTTTCAATGAGTGAGTGAGTTAGTGGTTCATTTAGTCTATGTGCTTGTTACACCTGGGACATACGACCAAGGGGACCCATCATATGAAAGATCCCACAAACATATGTATGACCTGAATTTGAACCCAGAACCAGCAAACTTGAATGCACTATGCTAGTTGAAGGCCTGTGGATTTTTAAGTGTAAAGTGCCTAAAACAGATTGTGCTAAATAGGACACTACATCAATCACCATCATCTAATTGTTATTAATATTATTATTATTTTAATTAATACCTTTTCCAGCCTCATCTAACTCTTTAGCATAGTAAGGACTGCCTTTATCTCCAGTAGTGGGAGCCACTACTGCATGAATGACATCAGCTAAAACTTGCTTTGTTGTTCCAGTCTCAATAGTTTTCTTGACATCATCTGAAAATAGAGTATTTTGAAAAAACACAGCTAACTGGTTGTATGTTATAAACAGAAAAAGATTGAATCAGATGTGGAAAGATAAAGAAATAAGGGAAATAAAAAATTAATTACTTCTCATTTATTTACCTTGGTTTTCTTTGTTTAGCTCTTCAGCATAATAAGGATTTCCTTTGTCTCCACAAGGTGACGCCACTGTGGCCTTAATTACATTGGCAACAAGCTGGTCCTTGTCATTGCTACGTTTAGGTGCCATGGCTGATGTCTGAGATACAGTGGCAGCCACAATACATTCTTCATCTGATAGCGAAACACACAGAAAACTGGATAAAATATTTTAATTATTGATCGATAAACCTGCTATTCTGCCATCTACTTCACATTTATTCATGTGAGACTTCTTCACCACATCATCACTATCAATGACTCCCCAAACTGTTGCTATAGCAACAAAGTATGTAATCATCAGGTGCTAATATAACTGGATCATGGGAGGTAGCATTTTCAGTTTCAAAAACCTAAACCTCTGCCGTGTTTCTAATATATATCGCACCCCTTCCACCCATCTCACCCATACACATGACAACAATTAACAAGTATGTTACAAAATGCTGAAGTAAATCATGCCGCGGGTTAGCTCACACAATAACAACAATTAAACAAACGACAGCAACATGACAAACAGTTGGCCATCTATGAGCAGCAGCACGCATGCATATCTCAAAAGCAGCAAAACTAGCATTCCTCAGTCTAATTCAGTCAGAGTGTTAATGGATGCTACACATTATTACCTGTATCTCTACTTTGTTCTTCTGCTGTATTCGCTTCTTCTGAATAAAAAATAAATAAATAGATGTCATTATATATATTAGGTGGTTGGAAAAAATTGAAAAAAGACCCAGCATTGTGCTTAGAAGAACAAAATATAGAAAAAACAACAAAACAGAAACAGATCAATGAGAATAATTATATATTATGATTTACAAGAATCAACTAGGACACCATTATTCTGTATCTTGTTGATTAATGTTTTCCCTCCTGATTCCCATATAAATTAATGTTTGAGAACCGATCCTTGTAAGGCTCAAGTTACTATGACACCACAAGTGTATATATATATATATATATATATATATATATATATCAGATATTGTCTCAGGTGTTTATATAGCTTTGTCATTGGCAATGAAAATGAAAATAGCCAGGTCTCTAATTGAGAGTAGGCGGGTCAAATATTGGATAATTCATGGATTAATCTAAACACTACTGCACTAACTTAAACATCAGTAGCTGTATGTATTTAACCTGTCCTGCTGCTGAAAACCATAAAACAGCATGTCAGCAATTAATGACTAAGGGTGTAGTTTGGTAAACTTCAGTTAAGAAACTGATGCTTTACCTGTGATCAAATTATAGTGCATGGTCACTCACTGTGACCAATACCCACAATATTTTCTTCTACACATGTGATAAACAGGATGCTAGGGTTATTTTGATTAACAGAACCTTCAAATTTTCAATGGTCATAACATATTAAAGCCCACTGTTCCAAAATATATATGCCAAATAATATATTATTGATACAAACATAAAAGTTACCACTCTACATTCAGACAAAACAAACTAACAGAAATAATGAAAATTAAACACACACACACACACACACACACACCTTCTTGACACTTTTCCTGTTCCTTTTATTCAATTATTGGTGATAACAAGTAGTTCTGTGATTTCAGGAATTAAGATCTGCACTAAACTTTTTGACAGTATACATGGCTTATATGACAATTGATCAAACTTCAAGAGTTCTACAACATTAAAGTACAGATTGAGATATCATTTAACTAAAATGACATTTTGTAATTAACAAAACAACATTTTATCCATCAACAGATCATCTTTTATGATACCAATATTTGTGATTCCCAACGCCAATAGTGTATACATTCATAATCAAGATTGCACCTATTGGACAATGAGCTGCTTGTACTAAAAGAGTATGGATGTCACAAAATAATATGTGCTGGCAACATTTTCATTAGTACATTATTATGCTGGTTGGTTGTATCATCTCCAGGACAGTGAGTGAGGGACCTAGGATAAACCAACAAGTGTGGAACACCAGACCCCCACACATATATAATTAGAATAAATTGAGACCCAGAGGGATTGCTCCAATTCATTGTACCCAAAGGGTAGACCTGCTAATTGACAAAACTTTGAAGAACCAATTCTACTTTACTGTGTAAAAACTTGGATGACATGGAAACAGACATGGAAGAAGGTTAATATGTGACATTACCTTCAACTTCTTGCATCATCAGTATTGTTACTCTCTGCAAAAACACAAATTAAGAACACATTAAAATTTAATGGACATGAGAAAGGCACTTTAAAAATACCCAATCCAGATCCTAAGTTACTCTATTTGAGTGAAATATCCTTAGGAAGTATCCCATAAAAACCCGAACTAAACTAAATTTGATCATGATGAGCATTATAACTTTATCAAATATTATGTCTCTGTGATGTAATTACTGAAATAATAGTGAGCATATAAAAATATAAATAATATGCTTTACTGTTTAACAGATATTTATCTCAATAAACAAATACTTACGTGTTCTGAGCACATAATTATGCATGATGTGTTTTATAATAAGATTTAATTTTTCTTTGCACAAATTAACATATGTTGTGCACACAATAAAGTGTATATTATTTTATTTACATTCAAATTCGTTATTTTTTCCTACACACATATGTCCTCACAAGTCCCAGGTAAGACCACTGCTTAGGCTAAACAAAACAACCACAGTTATCTTGTGCTATAAAGACACAACCAGTTATACATGCAGATCTATAAGAACAGAGCATAATCATGTCAAATACCAAATCTACAAACCTGGATATGTTACACACACACACACACACACACACACACACACACACACTGGTTCTATCAGGCAGCTGTGCTTTGTGATGTACAATTTCAATGATAGATCAATAGCATTTAACTTTGGCTACATAATTCTAATGACAAATCAATTACTGCTGATCACTAGAAATGACATCATAGCCATCGGGTAGCAATATACATTCAGCTGACTTTTAGGCTTATATATTCTAACTGGGAATCAATATGGCTCATATATCATAGAACAGGCATCCAGTACATGATGGGATTCATTACTGCAGATGATTGAAAACAACAGATATCTTAGAAATAGAAACTTAACCCTGTAAAGGAGCCTTGATTGTAAGTTTCTAGAAATAGGACAGACTTTCCTCAACCCCTAAAATTCATTCCAATGTCCCAGATCTCTCATTGCACTTATTGCATTATTTATCACATTCAGGACTGAACAGCCAACAATCTTAACACAACGTTATGTTATGTTTCATTCAGAAACATATCGAATAGTGAATGATGATAAACTAAGGTTAGAGAGAGTATTGGGATTCAGCTAACATGTAACAAATAACGAATGGCTATAAACTCTGTGTTTTCAGTGTCTAGAATTATCATTACTGTATCGTACTGTATTACATAACTGATAACTTAAAAAAGGAGGCCAGTAATGTATTGCTAAACCTACTTATTTGTTCAGATGCCAGCTGTTTTTAATTATTAATTACCTTTATTGTACCCATGATGTCTCTATTAATCTCATCTCCTCTGTATGTGTGATCCACCTCAAAATGCTCCTTTAGTTCATGGTACACTGTGTTCATGACCTGCTTCACCTAACAGAATATTACAACACAAGATGGATAATAGATGTTTTAGTTAAACTATAACGATGTCATGTAACAAAATTCTCCCAAATTGTGTGACTGAGTAAATAAATGTCTTATTAATTACAACAGAAAGGCTGATCTCTTCATTTCAGCATTTCCTATCTGTACCTTATAGAGTTTTTATTTACCATGATATATAACTATTAAATCATGTTTGTATTACTGGCAATGTGCCTTGAAACAAGTTTGCGACATATAATATAAGATAATTTAAAACATATATATATAATAACATTATTATTAAAAATAATATAAAAATTGGTAAATTTTCCTTTAACATAATAACATGATGGTGAACTGTCAGTGATCATGCATTCCTAAAAAAATGTTTTATCATATTAATGTACAATAGCTCACCTTTGTAACCATCTGCTGTTTAGCTGGTTCATTAACACGTGCTGCCCCCTGTTCACTTTCAAGTTCAATAATTCGGCTTTCATATCGTTGCTTCATTGCGGCAGCTTGTAAACGCAAACTTTCATGCTGCAAAGTATAGAACAATGTAAGGCTTTGAAGAAAACTACAAGAACTGGAAAATCTTATATAACCAAATAGCACCTACAGAACCCCCCCCCCCTGCTATGATCCACTGTGACTCAATAATGTTTATCGAAGTGAACTGGTTTATTTTTAATCAATAATTATTTAATACAAGTCTGCCCAATCTTATAAGGTGAGAAATAGATATTATGTGACGTACCTATAGAGAACTGTGTTAAATATGGTTTTTAAATTATGAGATTTTAAGATGAAGAGTTTATATGGACTTGGACAGATCACATGAATGTCAGCTATATGACAAAATGTGAAACTTTTGGAAGCCAATAAATAACTCTACAACTTGCTATATTTTGTCATCTGTATTTCTCCCAGTTAGAGCCTTTCACACACACACACACATACACACACACATACACACACACACACACACACATACAATATTAACCTTTTGTTCAGTAGCCTTCACCGTCTCTTCTAGTTGTTCACTTCTCTTTTCTAGCTCAGCCAGCGCCATCTGGTGTCTGACATGAGCATCATTTAACAGACTGTCACATTTCTTCTGCCATTCTTTATTCAACTCGTCCACCTCAAAACGAGTAACAGAGCAATACATTAATAAAAACAAACATATGTGGTTATAATGTTTTATTTTCCATTATATACCTCACATACTAATTTGATGATTTGTTTATTCTCAAAGCTAGGTGCACATTGAACATGTAGCATGAAGGGGGGCAACACCCTAAGGAAACATCCTACAAATGTAGGGATGAGGCAGGTTTAAACCCACAGTCTGGAGGTTTGCATTGCAATACTCTAACCACTGTGCTGCTGGAGTGACCCCTCCCACACGGACTAAGAGAAATTGGTGTATCAAATACAAAGAAGAAACAATTCCCAAATCTAAATTTTTTTTCTAAATATCTTGTGACCACAGCATGTTGTTCTCACTAATATTAACAATATAATTTTAGACTTGATAGAAATATTTTCATTATTATAGTCATGTTGATAAATAAACTTTCATACAAATGTGGATCACCTAAAAGCCCGAACATATTGGCACTACCAGAATGTGCAGAAAATGTCATTTCTAGTTTGATTACAGAAGGTACATTTAATGATGTATCACTATCTCTATTAATCCATTTTGATAAACAATAACTATTAATAAAAATATGACAAAGAAATGTAAATAGACAGTTAACTTTCACCTCTAGTCTTAAAAATATTTCTATATTCTTGGTACAGACATCCTCCTGTATCTATATTTAGCTCCATGATATAATAAATAAATCTATCTGACAATGATTTTACACAAATAGCTGTTGAATAGGCCATAGTCTGTCAGACTCCTGGATTGTTATTTTAAATATAAATAAATAACCCACGGCTAATAGCTAACAGCAATTAATTGTAACAGGTTGGCCACTGGCAACTGCAAATATATTCTTGTTAGATCACCAAAATTGGTCACACATACATTAACCAACATAGTTATTAAGAATACAATATATTTACACTGATTCATGTATTGTATACATAATACTTATCACAACTTCCAAGTTTAAAGTAAAACAAGCATTGTTAGACCCTATCGATTTAATATTTAACCATCCTTGTTATACATCGTATACAGACTAAATGTTGAATGCAACATTTTCCAATTAATAAGTAAATATTTCACACTGAGCAGATAACTAACTTTTTAACAACATTCTATATATATATATATATATATATATATATATATATATATATATAGCAATGAAGACACCTATTCATTCTGAGGTAATTATTTTTAACTTTACCTTCCCAAAAAATAATAATATCAACTGTAACAAACAGATTCCTAATTATAAGATAGTCCCCATCTATTTTGGCCAAGTGACCTCTAACAGTAAAATACGAGTTGAGTATCAACTGAGCAGAAGCCAACATTACATACTAACAAATGCATGCTCTAACTCAGAAACTAATATTCTAGATAATATAGTTGTCAAATAATGGATTAAAATGTGTTTATGGACACCTGATAGAGTCTGATCTAGACAACTTTAGACAACATTAAGTATCAGTCATGTCATGTAATTAATTACAATAGTTAGTGGCACAAGTAAGACTTTAATCCCTCTGAAGTGGGGAGGTGACCACTGGGGAAATAATCTACAGCTGGCAGATATAATTATATAATGTGCTCAATAAGGAGATGTCTAATGGTCCAGAATCTTACTATATTCACAGTGGAATCACCAAATAATTTTATAGTACCGTAGTTGGAACACTCTTGACCATTTTCCTTTAATTTAGGCCCTTGTGCTTCTGAGTTTGGAAGCCACATTAACTGATAATTGAGGTACAGTAAAACAACAGTATTAAGGTCAGTACTGGGATCACAGAATTAAGACACAATGAATATTTAGAGAGCATCCTTACATGCATGCATACACACACAGACCCAATTATTCAAAGTAAATGTTTACAATGAGCTAATAATCCTAGTTCCAGATTAACTCTTTTAACTGATTGGCCCACTTCCAAGGCATTAAAACCTTTTACCAATTAAATTATCGTTTTTATTGGTTATCGAACTGATATGATTCAATTGCATGGTTCAAACCAATTACTTCACAATCTAGAGATATTAGAATAAAGGTATACATAATTAACTGATTATTTAATATTTAATACAAACATATACCAATTTCATCAAACACAACTGTTAGAACACTGGAGTCAACAGAGCAAAACTATTTATTTTCATATATATTAACAACTGTTCTCAGGTATTATGGAAGACACAACATGGCAGTTACTGGCTAACAGGTGAGGTGGAGTTCAATAAGATGGAATTTTTGTGGCGTGAATTATGTTCAATGTTTGAGTGTTTTAGCTTCTAATTTAAGAAACACATAAAGATATTTGGCACATTCCTCAACTACAAGGGATAATTATGAAAATACTAGAAAGTTTCTTCTTACCAATATGACATTTTAGCACCATTCTCCAAGGAAATGCTGATGAATATGGATGTTTTTATGAGATAAAATCCCTAGTACTGATGTACTTAGATGCTCTGGCTCTGTTGACTGGCTCTTATTATACCAGCAGAGTGGGGAAGACAATTGCGAAGCTCATGATCAAATGGCACATGAACCTAAATATAAACCAAACTATACCACCGTTTAAGTGAAATATTTGTGGATGATTACTTATTTATATTTTGTCACAAATATATTGCATTTGAAAACACCAAGTCCTACTTAATGTTTTGCTCGCACAGAAATGTCAATATCAAAACTTATTCAGGACACCACCTAGTTTATGTCTCAGCCACCCAGTTATCCATTATTCTGGTAAGCTTATAAGTTATAAAACATATCACTTGTACTTTTGATTACTGGTAATACTCAATCACAGTCCAGATAAAAACCAGATCTGATCAGATGTACACGAGCACTAGTTTCTGGCTGATGTTTTTGACATAGTACCAATTTTATTTATTTTGAGACCTTGTATTACATAGACATATTGATAATTGTCAACAGTTAAACATGGTGTCTAAAGTGACCAGTCACTCTCCTGACTATCTATAGAGCAGACGATGGCATTTGACACAATATTGGTCGCGTTAGATGGTAAGAAAGGAACCGTACATTATCCATGATGATCGCATTGAAGATACAGGTACCTGTACATAAAATCTTATTTTCAAGTTCTGATCTCATGATGACTGTCACTCGGTTCTAACAATTGTAAGCAAATATTCCACTACAAATCTCAGCCACTTTTCTCATTTAATCAAGGGCTATCTATATAGACAACATTTTATATCCATTTCAGTCAACTATATACCAAGTAGCTCAGACAGTTTTCAGACACTTGAGAGTTCACAAAATATCACACAATACTAAACAACTCAGACTTATGACATCCACTTTAACAAAATAAAGTGATCTATTCTCTTACTGCCAATTAATTACCTGTCCTGTCTACTTTGTGTCAGTATTATTTTTGGAGAGTGTTCCTAGCTGATGTTGATATGACAAAATTAAAACTAACCCAGACAGTTTTCAGATGTAACTGTTTCCATTTATAAATCAGTCCTGCTAAATATAATAACTATATATTATGGATCATTCTAACAGTAACACTAATAACTTGCAAGCTTAATAAGCTCTCAGCAAGGCAAGACACTAATTTATGACAATTTAGACCAGTGTCTTTTTTCAATTTCGTAGTAAAATTGATCATAACAATATTATATAAATGACAAATCCTTAACAATATATTACTGGATTAAATCAAAAACAGAATATGAATATATATATATATATATATATATATATATATAACTTTTGTGGGTGTTTTTTAGTTTTAAATAAAAGGCATTAAAACTATCACTCATGAAATATTTCTCTTGCTCACTCACTAAAATCAGTGAAAACATTTAATCTTAAAGTTGGCATAGTTTCAAAAACAAAACATAAAATAGATACCTAAGCTAAAAAAAACATGTGCCTTACATCTATGGTATAACAATTGGTAATTGATGTTATATGGTCACTTTTGTGCAGATGGTAAGCTAAATGAGCCGAGCAACCTCCAAAGTTAATGAAGCGAAGTCAATGATGAAACACCCGTCAGGTATACCCATGCCAAGATTCAAACTTAGGTGGTAGTGATCTGTGGTCCAATGTACAACAAACTAAGTCTAACATATGATAAAACACACACAATGACCAAGTACCTTTACTAAATTGATATGTGATCAGATTGAAGATGATTGTTAGCATTCAAATGATATCAGAATGACATATACCGCTCAACATCTGATATCTCTGGTGGGTAAAAGTCAGTCAGGATTACTCTATAAGTAGAATTTTAATAATCTACCAACTGATTTATATATGTGACAGCTATAGGAATGATAGTGATTATCATCATTTTAAAAAGTCATTACGTAATCAATAATAAACTATATGCGGATGAAAAGCTTTTGAATATGAAATACCTATGTTAGATCAGTGGTATTTCGTTATCATCATAAAATTTCCACCCACCTGGCTGCTGCTACCTTTTGACGATGAAGCAGACTCAAGTTTATCCTTTAACTGTGCTATTTCCTTCTGTAACAAATGTGTAACTAATATTTATATTGGATGAAATACGATGATGATCAATTGAAGTATTGCGGACGTTTTTTGTGCACATGGTAGGCTAAATGGGCTGAGGGACCTCCAAAGGTAATGAAGTGAAGTCAAAGATGAAACATCCTTCAGATATGCCCACGCCGAGATTCAAACTCAGGTGGTAGTGATCTGTGATCCAACACAGTACCATTTAGACTATGGATGTGCTGGATGAAATACACAACAACACAAGGATGTGTTATCAGTCAGAATATCATAAATGTTACCTATAATTAGAATCAAGTTAAATGTCAAGGCAATGATAACTAATGACACCCCTACACACAAAGAGGGACACTAATTAGATAATAACAGTTAAGTAGCTGTAACAATAGGTAGATGGGCTAACAAAGATTGACAATTATATTTTGGTGTTAGATAAAACAGAATAATTGATTCCCAAAACAAACATATCTTATAATTAAATTCCTTTAGTTTAATAGGTGTCAGGGACAATCAGACAATTCAGATAACCCTCCACCCATCCCTCCCTCCCTCCACTTGTGTCATTCATCCATTCAATATTTTATCAATATTTATCCCAATCCACTTAATTTAGTCCAGTCCTACATATCTCAATCCGTTATTGCTTTAATCTTCCCCACATTTTAGCTCCTTGTTATGTTCCATCCATGATGGTATTTCCCAGATGACATGACGTATATGTCCAAATAATCTCATCTACTATTTCTTGACTTTTGTTAAATGGTTTAGCAATAAACTCTCTCTCGCTCTCTCTCTCTCTCTCTCTCTGTGTGTGTGTGTGTGTGTGTGTGAGAGAGAGAGACGTATCTGATAAAATTTGGAAAAGACGAAGTCAATAACCAGCAGTAACCAAACCCATCTCCAATACCCAAAAGTGTTTTTCAACCTCGGTCCTGATCAGTCAATTTCTGCTTTACTTCATCATATCTGGATCCCCTTTTAGTGTACGGCCAGCCAGTACAGCCGTATCAGACTGATAATGTGATATTTGACAGATCTATTAGCTGAGGGACTGTAGCATCCATTAGGAAGCATTTAATACAAACAAGTCTAAACTGAGGACAACTAGTTACTATATCACTAGTAAACTGACCTCATATTTCTGATTGGTCTCTTTCAACTTCTGTTCTAACTCCGACTTAGAATCAGCCAGTTTTTGTTCCTTTTCATGTTGACTCTGAAACATCGCAGGCGTATTTCATTCAGTAGACGTTAATATTGGTCTAAACTATGTTAGAGGATTGAAAGATCGGTGGAAACACACCCGGACACATTTATACCCGGACACACACACATAGTTGACATACACAGAAAGACAGAGAGAAAGAGAGAGTGAGAGCAGTAATACACCTAACACTCACCTTCACAGCCTGTTGTTTTTCACCACCCCACAATCGTCCAAAGACGGAAAACAACCAACCTAACATTGTTAATAGCTAACAGATATAATACACACAGGTGTATCTAATACACCTAATACATACAGGTGTGGCTGTTGTACCTGATGTGTGTGTGTGTGTGTGTGTGTATATATATCTATATATATCTATACATATATATGATCACTGATATTACACACAAAACTTGAACAATTCCATCAGAAGTCAGTCTCCTATTATCTACAACTACACTTCAAGGTATAGAAAGTTGATGTGTTAGTGTGACCTAGATAGCTGTCAGACTGTAGTACAACAGTCAAAAATAATTGTCAAGTGATCGTCATATGTTTTATAGTCTTTGTTAACATACAGTGAGTGGTTTAGGAGACAGAGGACGGTGATATAGTTCATACTATAAATATTACGTTTAAACGTCTCTCTCTCTCTCTCTCTCTCTATTTTAGCAGTGTGTGTGTGTGTGTGTGTGTGTGTGTGATGCAATTTAAGGAGAATTTACATTAAAAGAAATGATCATGCAACATACATATATATTGACCTAGCTTTGCAGATAATCGATATTGATAAATATACCAGGATATTGATCTAATATGACCTGGTTCATGATGTGTGTGTGTGTGGGGAGGTGTATGTGTGTGTGTGTGTGTGTAACAGCTAATTTACAGTAATAAGTTCACAAAGTACTATCTATATAAATTAGCTACATTCTGACTCTGACATAGTAATGGCAAAAAAGCTGGAGATAATATATTTCCATACTAATAATTGACCAACTCTATACAAGTTTCAATCCCAAATGAAGACAATAAAGAGAATGACTGTTAAAGTCTCCACACAATCATATACTACATAACATGGTTGGTGGGTTGTGCGCGTGTGTGTCTGTGCGTGTGTGTGTGTGTGTGCAGTGAGTACAATAATAATAAATAGTTTACATTCAATGGATAGAGAACTTGTTTCTGACATATAAAAGTCCCTAGTCACATTTTAGATAGGTTTAGTTAAGCAAAATCCAACTTATAACCTGGAATGTGGCCAACAAAATCAGCATTTATGTTGCACATTTATCTATTACTGGCAGCAGCTTGTTAGTGGTATAACAGTGATAAACTGTTTATCTGCCAAAACAACATCAGATAAAGGGGAAATAATTGATGAACAGAACATCAAGTATACGTTCCATGTTAGCTGTATCATTTCTGTACATGAACATGCCAAATACCATCTGCCAGGTCATGTTTTTCTAATACATTCTAACTTCTCCAGGTTATTGGTAAATGATTTTACTAGTCACCTACTTCATGTCCAACTTAATATGTACTTTTGTGTATACAGTAGACCTTGAATAAGTCAAACGACCTAAAAAGGTAAAATATGTAGTGAACCAAGTCTGATCAGATGAATACATAATATATTAATAATAATAGCAAACTTCTATTGCGCCAATATCCTCGAAAATAATCGAGCTCGGTGTCACACCTAGTACAGCCCGGGTTGGGCGATCTCATAGTCAAGGTACCTAACTTCATATTGTTGAAACTGATCACATTATATATTAATCTCAAATCTTCAATTAAATATAATTCGATGAAACAAATTATTGAGAGCAAAACACACACACAAATATATAGATAGATAGATAGATAGATATAGGACTACAATAGCTACATTACAGGTCACACGTGAGACATTATGAACGAGGGGCATATGCCAAGGTAAACAAATCCCACAAACACAGAGATGACCCAAATTCTAACCCATAACCTATAATATATCTAGGGCTTTCACACCAATATAACCGCCACCATATTTTTAATGCTGTTTAATGGCTAAATGCAGCCAATAACATTAAAATAAATACTCAGCAATTCCTATTATTAAATCAATAACAACATTATATTTGTGCTATTTATTGCCACAGTGCATTGTGTATGTGCATTATTCCAAAAAGGCGTACAGAATCTTAATAATAAGACAAAGAGATATCAGTCTGCCAATCTGTGGACATACCAGTACATGACAAACTAGCTGAATGAATGTCTGACTGACCAACCAATCACCCATTCATCCTTGAAATAAAGGTTAAACTAAAAGGTGGCTTTAAAATAATACAATTTTCCTCTGCATTTCTTTGACTGGCTTCATACAATCTACATCTACATTATTTACACTACCATCAATAGCCACTCGGTAAAAAATGTAATGAGTGTTTCTTATATATAAATTTAATAAATGGTTCTTATGTGTATATATATATATATATATATATATATATATATATATATATATATACACATATCTATAATGAGACAGATGTACCATATCATATAAATGTGTATACAACGTCATATTACAACTCAGCTGTTAACATACAAATTATGCTATTTACTATAATATTATAATGATTTACCTGTTTTGTGTTAGCTTTGGTCTTTTTCAGATCAGCCATATCATTATTAACTTTGCTAATTTCAGCTTGTAGTTGTTCATTTAGTTTTCTATCTGCCTCTTGATGTTCCAAAAGATGTCTGCATTCCTTCTCTCTCTCTGTAAAATACATACATGTATTGAGTTAACACAGACTGGTGTATGTGTGTACATATATGTGTGTGTGTGTGTGTGTGCGTGTGTGCGCGTGTGTGTGTGTGTGCTGTGGTTGTATGTGTGTGTTGTGGGTGTATTTGATGATTTTAAAAAGGCATTTGTTCAAGTTGGTTATAGTAAATATTGCCATTTCTACATGTACATCAATTAGTAGGAATTCATGAATCACGCTTAATGCTTTAATACACTATAACTATAAGTAACAATCTGTTTACAGCCTACAGCAATAGCTAATCATATAATCAAGAATTATACTGTAGTTTCTTATGCAAATCATGGTGATGATTGATGTTTTACAGCCACTTTTGTCCACATGATAGGCTAAATGGGCCGAGCGACCTCCAAAGGTAATGAAGCAAAGTCAAAGATGAAACACCCTTCAGATATGCCCACGCCGGAGGCACCTTATGCAAATCATGTAAATTAAGAGGAAAGTTTATTTCTACAAACCTAAAGAACAGTACAGTAATTGGTACATCAATATCAAAAGTAATAAATATATCAACATACTTAAAGAATAAACATGATTATAAATAATATTGCAAAATATCTCCAGATTCCATTTATTTTGTGCAGTACTGTATACAGTGTATTCTAAAAACAAGTAAGGAAAAGGGTAATGAACAGGATAGGGCAATTAATAATTTCCCCAGATACAAATATCTGCAGGAATAGAATTCCAGAATCATGATGCAGCAATGCCTAATGCATGATCTTGAAGGTATTCTGTATTGTCCTAAGTAAGCCATTTACAACAGAAATGATGTGAAGGTTGAAGAAAACTGTACAAATTTCTAATAACTACCAGCCACTTGAACTCTAGAACCCTATCTATCAGTGTCAGTGTGTAAAATTCCGACAATTAAGTAAAATTTCTAATATCTCACTCACTAAGATACCAAACCTTTGTGTATAACATTTAAAAATACTGTATAATATGAATTGTGGTTTTACATGCCTACTGGTTGATTCACTCATAAATGAGGACTTGGTTGGATTGGAATGGATTACTGCAAGGATTATGTACCTATATATGGGAGGATTCTTTTACAGTGTAAATACCTATGCATAAAGGATTATTGGAAGGATTTATGTGTTCTTATGAATAAAACAATTACTGCATAAATTGTGTGCCTATAAATTGAAGGATTACTGTATATGTTACACACCTATTAGTATAAATAGATGAATTATCATATGGATTTATGTGTACCGATCAAAGGAAGGATAATTCAATAGTTTATGACTTATGTACCTATAAAAGGAATGACTGTTACATGGATTTATACGGACCTATAAATAGGATTATTGCATGGATTATGCATCTATAAATGGATGGATTATTCTATAGTTTATGTACCTGTAAATGGATGGATTATTTTATGGTACCCATTATTATATAAATGCAAGGATTATTGCATGAGTTATGTTCCTATAAATAACAGCTAAAATACTACTGGGATGATGCTTGATTGTATACAATCCAAATCAAGGAGACAAATGCAAATAAGAGTAAAGCTGTTTAGTTCCTAAACATTGGAACTCAGACCAGTAAAAGAACCTTTAAGCAAGGTTACAGTATTGAAAGAGTAGCCTGTAGATATGATAATATATAACAAAATATAGCAAAATTTGGGACTCATATTTAATTAGTTAGTTAGTTAGTTAGTTCAAGAGTATAATCTCTCCGGCCAAGTCAGTGACTCCACCTCATCTGTATTGCTCAGCTTTCTCAGAAACTCCTCATAGATGTGATGGAGTTTCAATGTGTTCGTTTCAATTGTGTATGCTGATATTTTTGGTTTGTCTTGGATGTTTTGCAGGTATTTATCAAGTTTGTGCTTGAAAATGGTCACGGAGTATCCTGTCTGGCCACGCATATTTACTGGAAGGCTGTTGAAAAGCTGTGGACCCCTAATTTGAAGGCTACCTTCTCTGATTGCCTAATTTTACAGATATATGCTGTTTATTAACAACATTGTTTATTAACAACATTGTTTATTAACAACAAGCAAAAATTACATAATAAACATTAAATCTCATAATCTATATGGCAACAACCAGTTTGTCAAATCAGACCATCTACATTATATGCATCAAAACATTATTTAAGGTTCACTAGCCTCCTTGAAGACCTGTCTTGTACGTCATTTTAAAACACAATATAAATCTTATAAGACACAAGATGAGACACATCACTCACCAAAACATCACTCACCGGAGAACACAGCAGCTAACATGAACTAGAAACAATTTCCATCAACAAACTAGTAAATGCACAGACTGCAAAACATCCTCGCTACAACAGACTGACACAGATTGAGTTAGCCGGCCAAGTGGAGGCGACCTTCTTGTAATGCTTAAAACTGTTGGCAGATATAAGAAATATTCACACCATGTGTTTGGTTGAAACCAATTTATAAGGTAATAGTTTTTTTTTCTTTGGGGAGGGGGGTTGCTTTCTACTGAGATATACCATACTCTTTGTGTCAGTATATCATGACTTCACTGGCAGGCAAATTAACCATAACCCTACCCCCTTCAATCCACCCTCACAAATCCCAATATTGTTTGCTGTTGTTTGTAATGTTATTATGTTTTGTTGAAACCAGACTGATGTTAACATCTGAATATATTTCCCTATGTTTGGACACACAAAAACGGAATTGGTAAGCTTTTTATTGTGGATCTGAAGCAAATGTTAATGTCAAAACATCTTGCCCATATACTCGAATACATTTAAACCAAAATATTCATGTCATGTGTTGGCAGAGGTTCAAGCTCAGCGTACAGCTACTGTCACTGTGATCAAAGCATAGTCTGTAAGGTACAGTCAAGTCTCTCTCTCTCTCTCACTGTGTGTGTGTGTGTGTCTCTCTCTCTCTCTCACACACATACACACACACACACACTTTAACCCCAAATTATCACCAACTAACCAGCATGTTTGACCTTCATCATAGCCATTAATTCTTGTTTTCCTTTCAACTGTCGACCAAGAACCATTAGATAGAATTTATTACCAACAACACATCCAACATAGTTACTTGGAAAATGTCTACCAACATTTAGACAATCTGACTGACAGTTATTTGCAATAGTACTTCATATAGTTACCCTTTTTTTAAACTTCAAAAGATGACGGCTAGTAAAAATAGGTATTGTATTTACAAAAAGATAACTTGATACTTAAAATGACACATCATAACGCTAAGAACAATAAAGTAGTTCACGTTATAATGCAACAATATCTCATCAAGTCTGTGGCACAAGATGATTGATGTTTTACGGCCACTTTTGCGCACATGGTAGGCTAAATAGGCTGGGCGACGTTCAAAGGTAATGGAGCGAAGTCAAGGATGAAACACCCTTCAATTATGCCAATGCTGAGATTCGAACTCAGGTGGTAGTATTTAGTAGTAGTAATCTGTGGTCCAATGCGCTACCAACTAGATCCCGTTTGGCACAAGATTTGTCACATGTGACCAATGACATGATAGCCCTTATGACGTGTTTGTTTGATAAATCAAATTACAAGATCTGACTCAAACACTGTTGTAAATATTGATTATACACTAAATATGCATAGCCAATATCTTATTTAAATCAACCACTATGGGGTGCTGGTTAACTCTCAAAATGTAACTTCCACTGATGTTTCAAGGCCATTTACATTGGATTGGTTGACAAAATATATTAGATACAAAATACACATTAAAACTGATTTGAGTGCAGTTTTCAACTGATAATATAGAATAATCAGATTCATATAGTATTGTGTACAACCAATATGATACAAATATAGTGATAATTGATAAATAAAACAATTGGTGTAATTGGTATTTATATTCACTAGGCTATTCACCAAACAAAACGGCTGACTCACTGATTCAGCCAACAGAATCATTGCCAAAATACCAGTGAAAAATGACTGTTTTAAACTTAACTCGTGGAGGATATAAATAACAATTGGATCCATGCCAAAATACCAGTCATAGACGGTTGTTTTCAACATAAACAACAATTTATTTGTAACAACCATACAGCTCCCGTATCACGGACACCGATCCTCAGCTATACTTCTACAGTTGAATGACTGTTAACATGGTGGACTGTGTTACAGATGTTGGTTGAACTAGATGGTCATTATCAGAATAGCATCACCAACAATCCTTTGGAATGGCATGATGAGGAGTTCATTTTAACTGAACAGCTAACATTAAAAATACAGATTCCATGCATCAAATATAAAAGGTTGCTAAGCTATGCCAACAAGGTAGTTTTCATTACTGTGTACTTTTTCCATATACACCACCAGAGTCCCTTCTAACAGACAATCAGTTTGTATTATATTTCTGAAGTATCACCCAGAGTCAAACATCCAATATTAACATTGCCATCCCAGTCTCGGTCTGGCTCACCAGACGTGAAGAATAAATCTCCTTGCATAGATGTAAATCTTGCTTCAGTGATGCTGATATCTCCACTCCCCCAAGTTTAACTTCTGGATTAAAATTCTTAATGTAATTATTGCATATTCTTATAATACACAATGGTGAATTGTACTAAGGTCTTTTGTGCACTAATCACAACATCCTAATCCTAAGTAACATGGATGAAGCCTCAAAACACCTGCATCAGAGTTGAAAATTGAAATGAGAAATGTTTAATCCTGGCGATGGTCACACCTGGGAAATATGGACGAGAGGCTCGAACCCAGAATCCAGGAGGTTTGCAGCACAAGACATGCATCTGATATGTTGGATTATTCAAATATTATTCAATAATAAACAGCCATTTGGTGTCAAAATGTCTGTTGTCTGATTAAACTTATTTATAATTATGTTCCAAGGTTATTTTGTTCGAATCTCTAGATTCTTCAATTATCAATGATAAGAATCCATAGCATCTCTCCATATTATCTATCGAATTAGATGCTATGTTTGAATGTTATAATGTTATAGTTTGTAATAGAGTAAGAATGTGGAAGGAATTTGGCAGATTCCTAAATTATATGAGATATTTGTTAACATTCTGCTAAGTTTTAATTAATCTTAGAAATATGTTTCACATAATGTGATTATCATATGTGAAAAGTAGGACTCTTGTGAATATCTTAGATGGGTGTGCTTATAAATCATTCATGAACAGGTATATCTGTATTACCGGTTATGTCCCAATTTGAGTTCTTTGATATGAAGATATGTTCTCAGCATATACAGCCTAATTATTTAATGTGTAATTTTATAGCATCACACTCAACTACTTATATAATCAAATTGATAATACAGACAGTAACTAAAAGCTTCACTGTTTTGCTCTTCACCATACATGGAATTGTACAATCTAGTAAAAGAATAAACTATTTTAGATTGGCATCTGTATATATTTCACAGATCTGTTAAATCTGGATAGCCAAACCTTCATTTATGGCTAAATACCTGTCTTAAACATTCTTAATGTCTAGAGACATTGATTGAGTCAATATATTCTAGCTGTATTTTTTAATGAAATCCAAGTCATAAAATAAGAAATTCTGAACATGTCTACAAATTCTAGTTTTATGCTGAAACACTTATAAACACTAATAATTATAGGTTTGAATAACTTTAAATTTTACAATTTCTTTGCAACTATGAGTAACCTGTTCTGATAAGTACAAATGTAAAATTTTAAGTTCATCTATCACTTTTGACTTACACCAAATTAAAATAGATATTTCAAACAGGAAACCTTTAGCCCGTTACTAAATCTGACTTAAAGAGAACTTTACCAATCACTATCTAACTTAACATATTCAATGTTTCAAGTCCTTGAATATGTATTTCAATCTAATCCCAATGAAATTATCTGAGGTCACTCAGGCCTGACCAGCAACCAGACTAAAAAAACAATACCCAATCACTCACAGATCATATTCTAATGGCTGGGTTGAGCATGAATTAACAAAAATCTGACAATTTTATGCTAACAACCAATACTAACATTCACAACAAATCACAAATATATTCATCAACATTTTAATTGTAAATACCAAAGACTAGCTAACTTTTTTACTGGGAAAAAGATACCATGGCCATTCTTTTATTTCAGCAACATTTGTATATTGAGTAAAAATATAAAACTGTTGCAGTTTACTACCAGTACATAATGACCCCTATCATTTAAAGGTTAGTCAACTAAATAGGAGACGAATCACATAAACCTACAAATCTAAGAAATAAGTTTAGAGGCAATCACATAAACAAATGAATTGATCATAAGACAATCAATCAGCAATAATTCTCCCAAGATTAGATTGTGACACTTTAGAACTGTTCCGATATATCAACTGTTCAGATATTATCAACTGTTCCGATATATCAACTGTTCAGACATTATCAACTGTTCAGACATTATCAACTGTTCAGATATATCAACTGTTCAGATATTATCAACTGTTCAGACATTATCAACTGTTCAGACATTATCAACTGTTCAGATATTATCAACTGTTCAGATATTATCAGCTGTTCAGATATTATCAACTGTTCAGATATTATCAACTGTTCAGATATATCAACTGTTCAGATATTATCAACTGTTCAGATATATCAACTGATCAGATATATCAACTGTTCAGATATATCAACTGTTCAGATATATCAACTGTTCAGATATTATCAACTGTTCAGATATATCAACTGTTCAGATATATCAACTGTTCAGATATTATCAACTGTTCAGATATTATCAACTGTTCAGATATATCAACTGTTCAGATATATCAACTGTTCAGATATATCAACTGTTCAGATATTATCAACTGTTCAGATATTATCAACTGTTCAGATATATCAACTGTTCAGATATTATCAACTGTTCAGATATTATCAGCTGTTCAGATATTATCAACTGTTCAGATATTATCAACTGTTCAGATATATCAACTGTTCAGATATTATCAACTGTTCAGATATTATCAACTGTTCAGATATATCAACTGTTCAGATATTATCAACTGTTCAGATATATCAACTGTTCAGATATATCAACTGTTCAGATATATCAACTGTTCAGATATTATCAGCTGTTTGGATATTATCAACTGTTCAGATATTATCAACTGTTCAGATATATCAACTGTTCAGATATTATCAACTGTTCAGATATTATCAACTGTTCAGATATATCAACTGTTCAGATATTATCAACTGTTCAGATATTATCAACTGTTCAGATATATCAACTGTTCAGATATTATCAACTGTTCAGATATATCAACTGTTCAGATATATCAACTGTTCAGATATTATCAGCTGTTTGGATATTATCAACTGTTCAGATATTATCAACTGTTCAGATATATCAACTGTTCAGATATATCAACTGTTCAGATATATCAACTGTTCAGATATATCAACTGTTCAGATATTATCAGCTGTTTGGATATTATCAACTGTTCAGATATTATCAACTGTTCAGATATATCAACTGTTCAGATATTATCAACTGATCAGATATATCAACTGTTCAGATATTATCAACTGTTCAGATATTATCAACTGTTCAGATATTATCAACTGTTCAGATATTATCAACTGTTCAGATATTATCAACTGTTAAAGAGGTTTAGCTAATTTTCAAAAATACTTCAAATGTCAAACTAAACTCCACATCTGATACATAATCCCCTAACATAGTGGTTACAACACTACACTAAAGGTTAGAGTATGAATTGAATAAAATGTTTTAACTAAGTGCACAAATTATAATTTACTAACCAGCATGTTTGACCTTCATCATATCCATTAACTCCTGTTTTTCTATCACTTCATCACGTACAGAGTTCAGCTGCATCTGTAATTCACTTTCGTGTTTCTTTACAGAGCTAAGCTGTACCTGGAGGCCACTCAGTTCAGAGGTCAGTGAACTCAATTCCCTGGTTAATTGTACCTGAAATAATTTATATATTAACATCTTATTAAGACATATCTATTAACCACACTTTTAATATAGGTTACCTCTTCTCATTCTACAGATGGTAGCTTTTAGATAATCTTACAAGAAATCTAGCTTGAAAACCACGTACGTGTATGATAAAACACAATCAAACTTAGACTAGCCAACTAAAGAAACTTCAGATTACAAATAATTTTATAGCATCCAATATGACCTGTCTATTTTGCTGAATGTCAACATCATCAACAGTACTCCAGTGGTTTGTTACATTAAACAGTTTCAATCATGTTAAAATAAGACAAGGCCAGTTAAAGCACCGAATATTTAACAGTAGATTTGAAGGGTAATTCTCTGATGTCACACACCACGTCATTCATAAAATTCAATAACCAACCATGGAAATATTAGAAAATGATTATCCCAAGTTAATCACAATACTCTCAAGCCTTATCCAACTAACAAGGATCACTAATGTGAATAAAACTCTAAGTAGATCCTTTTTAAATTTAATAGACAACAATTTAGATTTGTCTTTTAAATCCACACACAGTTAAATTATTTAGTAGTCTCCCAGATGAAAGTAAAATTTATTTATCTGGTTTTAAGTAATATTAGTTTTAGTCTTTGTTATTTTAATACTGAATACCAAAATGAACATTTTTATAATAGTATTTAACATAAACAATTCTGTCATTTCTATAATATGTCCAACCTAGTATTTTGTTTTAATTAAAGTGCCATGATATGTAATCTGGGATCAAAACATTAAAACCCAATTCTTAACAGAGATAAGTGTTAGCCTCTGATTATCCATATTCGGGGAACATGTGAAATGACTTAGTCAATATTTACATCTGCAATGACTACAAAGTGAATTTATTAAAAATTAGCTAACCCAGGAAATTTGTTTACTCACATAATAGTAACATACAAACAAACTGAAGACCCTCTTATATCACCATGATGTCTAAATAAGTCCCAGAATTATCAGCAAATCTAACAATATACAAAACAAACATCAGGTCAAAAGTGATAAAATATGACAACCTTTGCCCTCGGAAAGTGACTAAAAGTAATCCTTTCATCACTGAGTCTGACTACGTATTCTGACTGTGTACTGTTTCATATCACTGACGAGTATCTTACCTTGTCCTGTTCCAAGGTCAGTATCTTAACTTGACTCTGTTCAGTGCTCGTTCTCAATGTATTACTCTTCTGCTCAAACAATGTATTACTCTGTTCCAAAAACCTGCAAAGGGAGATAAATAAAGAGGAAACAAATGTAATTGTGGGACTGTTGGGACCGAGAACGCTGATGATGAGTTTATTATGAGTTCCCAACTATGTCCTAATTATGGCCATTAAACCTGAAAATATTCATATAAAGCATTCAGTTCTTTGATCAGATCATAATTATTACAAATAATATTAAATTCATTCCACTTACTTCTGACTTTTGTTAAGTAGATCAGATATTTTTTCATTCTGCATTTCGATCTTTGCATTCTTTTCCATAACTTCTCTTTTTAACCGCTCATTTTCCTGTCAGATGAAGCATAACAATGCATTTATACTGTTATATCATAGATGACATGGTATGCATTTATTTTCAACAAACACCAATCACGAATAAAATTATAGACTGGTTAGGATGTGTGTTCACAGTCAAAAGCAAGTTGTCTTTATAAGTACTCCGACGGGCCTTACTCTATGAAACTAAGCATTTCCCAGTCATAACAGAAAATCCCTCCTAATTTAAAGATGGGAAAGCATTTAATAATAAGATTAATGGTATAAAATTATATTATAAAAGCTAACTTATATGATATTAAGAATTCACTTACATTCAAGCATTAAATTAATATTAATAGATTTATTGATAGAAAATTTTCTATTCATAAATTAACCTGGCATCATAAAATGTGCCAGCCATTATGATAAAAATCCATTCATTTCCTGTGATAATAGAAACATCTTTCTTCATACAAGAAAGGATTATTGACCTGAAATCTGACATAACTGTGTCTATATACAAACCTCCACAATTCGTTGAATGCTGTGTAACAACATAGATGTATCTATGTTGGGTGTCATGGATATAGTTGCAATAGTTGGTTGTTGTTGGGTCTGGCTTTGATGCATCTGATCCAACTGGAAAAAACCAAGGTGGAGGCAATAATGCAGATCAAACACAAACACACACACACACACACACACACACACATATATATATATATATATATATATATATAGAGAGAGAGAGAGAGAGTGTGTGTGTGTGTGTGTGTGTGTGTGTGTGTGTGTGTGTGTGTGTGTGTGTGTGTGTGTGTGTGTGTGTGTGTGTGTGTGTGTGTTGATCAACACAGTATTTTATATATATATATATATATATATATATATATCTTACAAACTCACCTTTTCATAAATTCTGTCCACTTTATCAGCCACTTTACTTAATGACATTCTCATCTCTGTCGTTTGAGTTCTCGTTTCTGACAGCAGCATGGGAACTGAGGAATCACTTGCCAAAGAGACAGGAGGCACTGCTGGTGTAGGCTGGACAAAAGCTGGTTGTGGGACACCACCAAAAGATGGCTGAGCATAATTCTGGATAAAATAAACAGCTACCATAAGATGACAGGACCAATACAATGAAAAATAATATGATAATAATTGGTTGTCATGTTTTTATGATGTATATATTTTCCAGTTAAAGCAATATGACTAATACAGACCTGTGGCAACATTGGAAAAGGTGGCTGGTACAAAGCTAAATGATTGGTAACAGGTGCCACTGTAAGAATATAATACATATTTAAGAATGTTTGTGCCTGACTTTAAAGGAACAGTTCACCTCGATTTCAAATTTTCAGAACTAATACAAATATACTCACACACATTATAACCACATATTAAATGATCCAGTTTAAAGTGCTAATTAATTGACTATTAATGGTTTGTGGGCCACATCATTTTGAAGCCATACACAGACCAGATGCTTTTGAAATCTGATGTCACTTACCACACACACACACATACACACACATACACAGATATATACACATGCATACATACACATACAGGCTTAAGGTTTGTTTAAGACTTACACATGAAATATAACAACATTATAGTTATAACTAATAATAAAATAATACATTAGACTTTTAAAACTAAAAATAATTTAGTATGGGGAAGTTTGATGAATTATTAACACAGAGACTAAGTGCCAGGAACATTATGCTGATAAGGTGGAGTTAAGGGGGAAAATAAGTTAATCCAGAACTTTAAACTTTGATTCATTGTTTTCTAGCTGTTTCTTGAGGGTCATCTTTGGTTGTAATCTCATAGATTTACTAGAGTACAGTTTAAAAAACGATTAAATATAATATTCAAGAATATGTGGGTTTTGTGAATGGAATCATGTAAGAGCTTTATTTAATATATAAATAATTTTGTGAATGAGAGCTTTATTTAATATATAAATAATTTACAAACAATTTTCTCTTATTCAGCAGTTGCACATTGTCATAACACACTAAGAAAACATGTATAACAGTATAATTGATTTATGACAGATATAAATCAAGACTAACAGCTTCAGACAAAGAAAATAACTTAATCAGTATTTTATGATTGTTAATTTAGTTCAAAAACAACAATAATGTAAACTGTACACCTACAGCATGGATCTTCATTAATTTTGAAATTATTTGAAACAACTAACTTTGAACAATGAACACACACACATCCACTGTCTCTCTCTCTCCCTCTGTGTGTGTATGTATATATATATATATATATATTGTGTGTGTGTGTGTGTGTGTGTGTGTGTGTGTGTGTGTGTGTGTGTGTGTGTGTGTGTGTGTGTGTGCGTGTGTCTACAAACCCAAAATAGCATACCACCAAAGCTTTGATAATTCTGAGGATGTACACCAGGTGGTAGTTGTGTTGGAGCAGTCATTATTGCTGTTGGTTGGTGGACTGGAGAATAAACAGTAGGCGACACTAGAGGTTTGGCAGGCAAAGCTGGTTTAGAGCTTACAGACAGTTTTTCATCCGATGAGGTCTCACCAATCTGTGTATGAAGATATAGAGAATGAACCCTTTTACTATCAATGCAATGGGTTGAGTTCCTGTAAACTAACTATACTTTCCTATTGTACAGTGAATGTACAGATATCCAAATTGATAGGCTTTGTTTCCAAGGAACATGGCTACATGATTCTAATTATATATTCACTCATCATGAACAATTCCGGAGACAAATAATATCTTGTTGCAATCTTCCATGATCTTTGCTGTTCTATAGTGAAATAAAATACTGATAAAAAGACTGCGACATAAAATATAAAAGCCTACCACTTGTTCTTGCTCACTGTCAGTTCGTGATGGTGATGATGGCAATGAAGATGAAGTTCCAGGCTCAGCAACTGGAAACATCGCTTGACCCATTTTAGCTATACGTGATATCAACTTGGCCTTGTCAGGTTTAGCAGAAGTCTGTCAATAAAAAACAATAACCATCATATATATATATATATATATATATATATATAACTACCCTCAGCATGAGTTGATAATTTGAAAAAAATTTAAATCCACAATTATTTTAACAGTGGAGAAATGAAGAACATAGCTGCACTTTATGGTTAAAGAACACATTACTGTCATCCATGAAACACTTAAGCAAAATAAACAACATTTTAGGAGTTTTGTTATGTTTAGAGGTTCTCTGTATGCTGTGTCTAGTAACATGACTCCGGTATGATAGCACCACAAACAAAAATGTTATCAATTTCATAAATAAATACCCATTCAGAAAATGATGTCTTGTGGTACTGGTGGACTTAAATCAATTTGCAAAGAGTAAAATGCAAAGATTAATAAAGACCACTGAGTTTTTTATGGATATGAGGCAAATTAAACCACTCTATTTGCAAATATGTTTTCTTATCTCCAAAAAATGTTCTGCATGATTCTACAAGAGCTGAGTGTAGTAATGCCAATGTCAGTAATCCAGAGGCATTATATGGTTATGTAGATAATACTGTAATATATAATAAGTAATATTTTATAATAATTGATGAGAATAAATTACAAAGAACACAAGAAAAAATGTGTTTAGGGTTATTCATACAAATTTCGCATATAAGTATACCTCTGACAGAACTGACTCCTAGTTCTATGAAAGATTACTTTATTTGGTATCAACCATCTGGAAACGACTGATTAAACTAGATTTATAGACAGATGATCTGTGTTACCTGAGATGACTCATCAGGTTTTGTTTCTATGGTAGTATGAGAAGAATGACTACCACCAGCAGCAGATTCAGTTGATGACTCAACAGATGACTCAGTAACAGTGGTGTCACTAGCATCCCTCTCCCTGGACACCTTAACCTGGCATAACAATCATTGTTAATATATTTAGCTATAATTTTATAAACTTACCACAAATTAAAATCACACACACACACACACACACACCCACACCCACACCATTTTCATAATGTAAAATGATTTTCAATAATTAACTTTGTCCAGCTTAACTTGCAATTAATTAAATAACCACTTACTTGGAAATAAGATTGCATACTTTAAAAAAAACAATGATTTAATAATAAAACAGATGATTATCAAAGATCATGGGTGAAAAAACTTTTTATGTAAAAGAAAAGGTTATGCTGGCTTCAGCCACATTTTTCCAATTTCTCTTTGTGACCTTCAATGAAGCCAATCAAAACTTCGAGTTGACTGAGTATCATAGTAAATGATGAAATCAGCATCACTTACTCAGTTATGAAACTTGAAAACAGGTGACTGCAACATTCTATCCTTAGATTAGCCAAAACATCAATTACTCGGTCATAACGTTTAAACACATTTGTGCTAATGATTCTAAACAAAGTCTTTAGATATATATGTTGTCTGTCATAGTAACAAGTTGACTAATCGGGAACTGGCTAGCTTTGGGGAATCCCCTTAGTGGTAGCCAAAAGTTAGTGTGCCACTCATAATTATCAACTACAAATTGGATCATGTTTTTGTGCATAACAATAACAATAATAATAATATTTAAAGGTAGAAGCCAATTCACTTGGTTACTTGTACATGTGGTAGTAGTATTTTTACAATATCAAGGATGTACAAATGAGCAGGTGTCAGTGCCAGTCATTAGGGAACAGAGCCAGTATTATGATTGGTAATATGGATGTATCCATCATGCCAGAGCATGAGGAATCTGTGGGTGTGTTTTAACGCATGGGAGAATGGATAAATAAAAAATTGTTAGACTATAATATATGCATTTGAGGCAGATTCATTAATTCCAATGTCTTTGTTGTAGAGAGAGTTTTCATGTAGTCCATGCATTCATTACATTAAATGTGGACTTTTATGAGGCACTGTTCTGTAACACCATGGCGCAACAGTTTCAATTTTCAGCACATTCAGAATGATTCAGGTCGTTTTGTGACAGCAATAAAAAGGTATGACATTATTAATCCAGAACTACTGGTTTTGTACACTGGTCACTAGTGAGACACAGCATTTGGTTTAAGGTTCGTTCAGTTGTTGGTATTGCAAGAAAGAATGCAAACAGTTCTAGAATATATTAAAGACATGACACACGATAAAAATCAGTCACAGCAATTTGGTAATCACACTGTTCACTTCTACATGTGACAAAACTTAGATTGAATCCATATGGAAATAATGTATTTGCTGTGTGCGGGCCTAGACTGTTGAACACACGACCACTGCACATTTACCAAGTTAATCAATAGAATGTGCTGAACAATTGGGTATTTCAATCACATAATTATTTCTGAATAAAATGTATTTATGTCACCATACATTTATTCAAGATAGTCAGTCAGTGCAAAGGCCTTGAGAGATTTTGCAGGGTTTCTATAACAATTTAAATGACAATTATTGTATACTCCCATTATAGTACCAGGAATTTGACAACCTCCGCATTAGCACATGTCTTCATTCATTTCATTTTTAGCCTCAGCATTAGTTATGCTTGAAACATAAACCCAAGACACCACTGCTTAGGGAAAAATCCCATAAAGACAAGTATTAATCAGATTTGAACTCAGATACATGTATGAAGGTTTGAGGCACAGTACTCTAAACATTGTGATGTCAGAGTTCCCTCTCCCAATTTAGGCAATAATTACTGATGACTCAATTCTGAAGTAATAGCTGGCTTTGTTTTATAAATAACATTAGTCTTTGTTTAGAAATGCTGCCTTGCTTAGTGTTAAAGGCCTTAAAAGAATAAAACAGCAGACTACTGAAAACCTACACAAGTATCAGAAACTGAAATGCTCTCAAATTATATATTTATTGTTCAGGATCTGCCTGTAGAAAGTACACCAAGTCTGCATCAAAGTTTAGCTACAATGACATAATCATACACTACAAATGGACATTCACCAAACCAGTCTCAGCATACTAAAGCAGCAGACTCCATATTGATCTACATAGCTAAAATATTTTCAAGGTTTTTAAAATTGGTAATAAGAATCGACTGTATCTCACCCTAACTGCTTTAATCTCGTAAATGAGTATAGCAGATGGTGGTATCTTAGCTTTGCCTTCTGTACCATATCCTAGCTGTGGTGGTATAATAACCAATCTGATGCCATCCTTTTTCAGGCCTAAAGTTCCCATATCCAGACCCTGAATCATTTCAGAAGAAAATCAGATAATATTAATAAATGCTAATACATGTATATGTAAACATTTATAAATCAGTGATGCAATAATTAGTTCATTCAAGTAAACTAAAGTTCCTAATGTCTTTAATCAATCGCTTCACTCCAAATTGGAATGAGGAAGAGATAAAAAGGTGAGGTGTGAGCTAGATTCAAACCAACAACCTGGAGGCTTGCAGCACTGCACTATCAGAATCACACACACACACACACAAATATATATATATATATATATAGAGAGAGAGAGAGAGAGAGAGGGGGGGTATATAGATTTTTATTCAGATGTCTGACCTTGATAACTTTCCCCTTTCCTAATTTAAAACGAAGTAATTTTTCAGCATTCGCATTACTGTCAAACATCAGGCCAAAGGTAGCATCTATAAGTAGCCATCCTGTGTACATCAATTCAACTGAGTCACCTACTTCCAAAGTACAGCCGCTGCCAGAGACCAGATCCTGAATAATGACTGTATCCAGAGTTCCGCCAACATAGTTTGCTTTAGCTACAGCGAGCTGAAAAGACCAGCAACAGATTACAAAATGTGTCTGAGACGATAAACAACAGTGGTCATACTCATATACAAGAGTTGATATATGTGACAATTATTTGATATACAAAAGATGTGATATTTTAAATGCATTAGTAGTTAAGTACATCTACATTAAATTGAATTTGACCAAATGAAAAGGATTTGTTTTTGAATTTCATTAATTTTCAATGTATTTGACACCATATTTTCAAGTTCTGCAGACAATTCACATTTATAACCAGAAAGACCAAGCAAAGCCACACTTACAGACAATTTAACATTACCATTAGCTAGTAATAACTGTTACCTGTTATGATTTATTAAATCTTGGAAAGGACTTATCGATTTACCTGTTTACCAAACTGAATCAGCTGAGCTTCTGTCTCAAACTTAACTGACCAGTTTTGGTTGATGTGATCATAGAATATGGCGTAGTTATTAGGCTGGATCTGAAATGTAAAATGTATTGATTTATAAATATGATTCTCTCATTAAAAGGAAATTCCCACTGAACTCTTCAAGAATCAGACAGTAAATAGCAGGTGTACAGAAACATTCAGGACTATAATTCCTCTAGAACATGTAAATAAATTGTGGGTTATATTTTACTCTAACTGTGACTTATTAATAAACATGAATGAACAAAAATATCAAATAACTTATGGTATTTTAAATCAACATACAGGTTATACTGTAGTAAACAGCTGACATAAATATTTTGATTGACAGTGTGTGTTTTTACAAGATGTAGATCCAAACGGCAAATCTTCACCATTTATCTTCCGAGGATTTAAATTTGCAATAAGGGCATTTATAAAACAATTATTGATGTTTTACTTATGTATCATTCAATAATCGTGCATATGAGCAAACTCGTGTAGAAAGAAGCAAGCTTCCAAACATTTGATAAGAAATCTAGGTTTATGTAATTGTCATCAAACCATCCGATTTTTCCCCCTGACAATTTGCAACCAGTATATTTGTAGCCCAAAATGTGAATGCGTTCACTGACTAGATTTTAAGATATATAAATAATTTCACTTTGTTTGGTTGAAAACCATAGATTTATCTTTTGCCTCAGCTTTTTAGCTATTTTCAAGGCCTAAATAAAATTGAACAGGAAAATTCATATGTGTGTGTGTGTGTGTGTGTGTGTGTGTGTGTGTGTGTGTCTGCACGTGTGTCTGCACCACTACAATCTGCCCTACTAAATTTTAACAAACTAAAACAAAATTATGTAGATCTTCATAAATTACAATTATATTTTTCTTTCTTCAATGTTTGTGCAAAATTCTGTGCTAGACATTTCTTTATTATTTCCCTTTTCTATAAGAGCTATTATGGCTTTATTATACTTATATATAACGTTAAGGTAATAATATAAATACATACTGTAAATATGAAATCCTGTGTGATAATTGCATGTGTCACTTGTTGAGTCTTAGTGACGTATAACCCAACAACTTGTACTGGAATACAAACATATTCAGATGTTAATACAAAATAAGAAAATGTCACCCACCTTAAGAAAGAATTCCTAGTTATCATAATCATAGTAACTATAGCAGTTTATAGGAAATGTAAATATGTCACGAATCAGAGGGAAAAAATTATATTAATAATAATACCATTATTTATTTATTTATTAAAATGTATGATTTTAAGTAACAGCTCTTTTTTAAATAGGAATTGATATCTGTAAACGGACAACTCTCATATATTTTATTCCCGGATAATACAACAGCCAGAAGTATGTCTGACTATTTCTTTTAATCAATATTCAAGAATTTACAAATTGAGAGATATTTAGTTTAGATTAGGTATGGCACACGTATTTCCAGATAACATAGAAAGGCATGAAATTACTCCTTGTCGTGCTATGTGCAAACAGATACAGATCAGAGATCGGTGAGATAACATTATAAAATTTAACAAGTGAATATTAAATTAATTACTGGTACCATTCAGCCTGCCATTCCTTCCATGTTTTGCATTGTACGACTATGCAGCTGATATTAGGTCATGGCTTCATTACAGATTTACCAGATATAAAACAAAACCCTCATTAATAAAATTAGAGTACAAATGCCCTCCTGCTCAGGACTGAAATAGTAGTAAATATCAATAGAAATGAGCCTATTGGTACAATAGCTATAATCTAGCCAGGCAATAACAGATAGCAAGTACAGCTGATGAAAAAAAGCTTCCAGTCTACCGGTACTCAACCCCAATGACAGAAGAGTAAAACTCAATAAAGGTACAGTTTTTATATTTGCAGAACAAATATATGACTCCTATGTTTAAGATGATGATGACACACAAATTAATACAGTAGACACAAATTTTGTCATCAACTCATTATGTAACACCAGTCCTAATCTGAGTGACGGACAATACCAACATGTAAGTAGGTTAATAGGAATTGATCTAGCAGCATCAGGTGAAAGGCATCAACCGGCAATCTTGCTAGGAAAGAACTGTGATATATTTCCAACTAGCTTGAAGGAACTTAGCCACACATCTATCCATCATCACAGAATTATATACACAGGATACGCAGTGACAGTAAGACAAGGATCATACTGTAAAACTCAACAACAAAAAAGCCGAAACTGAATGTCAAGTGATAGACCTTTTTGACTCGGACATCACAGAATCATCTGTATCTGGATTACAAGCGTTATCAGTACTACTATAGTACTAAAGAAGAAAGAGTCCTCATATCATATGGATGATATCCTGGTTTATAACTAGAATATTAAACATGTGCAGCATTTGGGAAAAAATCTTGATATGTAAAGCAGCTCAAGGACTAAAACTCAGTAAGTGAAAACTTGAACTTGGGATAAATGATCTGAAAAGATGGAATAGAAATAGAGGATATCAAACTATACAGCAGCAAAAAATTGCCCACACCCCAAATGGATGAAACAGTTTATGGAGTTTTCTAGGACTTTTGGCAAAAAAGGTTTGCAAACATAGCATTAGCACATGGCCACTGTAAGAGCTGCCAGCAGCATTAAAATATTTAGACTGGACTGACAAATAAAAAAATGCTTTTCTACACACTAAAGACTTGATGAGATCTAAACCAATGATCCCTCCCTACCTACCTGCGCATGATTTTTATCTTGTATTCTGATGCATCAGATTATGTAACTGGTTATGTTTTGGGACAAAAAGATGAAAAATAAGGCAATCAACTATTACATATGCTGGACGTGCACTGACTAAGGTTGATAAAAATGGAAAATCACAGATGAATTATGCTTGGCAGTGGTGGAAGGTGTATGCCATTACGAGGTCTACCTATAAGATGACAAACCTTTTGAGATCAATATGAATCATAAGGCACTAGAGTATTTGAATTTAAAATGAAAACAACACATGGAAATGCTGATGAACTGTTACGTTTTCAATCTACATCATGGTTAGATCCTGTACCTGAAAAAGAACCATTTCCTCACTCAGATGCTATTTCCGGACTAGATCAAAAACAAGTCTGTAAGTCTGATAGGATTTGGACACAGATTGACCTCACTTAGGTAGAAACTGGAAGTACAAATATCTGTACAATTGATGATGATCAAGACATTTCACATGGTATTGATTCTCAGCTTTATTATATAAATACTATCCTCAACATTAACCTAACTGATATATCATCACAGCAACAGACTGACCCAGACTTTGTCCAAGTCTATAAATTCCTTGAGAACACATAGATATCCTTTGACCACTGAAAAAAAACACAACATTACCAGTATGTCCTGGTCTTGGTGGACTTTTTCAGTTTTTAATGCGAAACATTAACGGTATATATGCAGAAAGCCAGAGATTACGGAATTCATCTATATGAACATTATCTGCAGATCTGCTGCGCCAGGCAATCTACTGTTAGACTGGGGACCAAACTTCATGTGAAATGTTGTAAGAGAACTCTAAAGATTGTTTGAAATAACCTAAACTAAGATATCTAGTTACCATCCACATCAAAACTCAGCTGTTGACAGACTGTATGATAAGATAGGATTAACCTTATGGATGATTGATGATGATTGATGTTTTATGGCCAGTTATTTGCACATGGGCCAAGCGACCTCCAAAGGTAATCAAGCGAAATCAAAGACGGAACAACTTTCAGATATGCCCATGCCAAGATTCGAACATGGGTGGTAGTCATCTGTTGTTGAACACGCTACCGCTAGATGACAGAGGCAACCCCATTGAACCTTAAGTATATTAATAATGACCAGGATAATTGGCCAAAGTTACTTTCTAGTATTGTGATGATGGCTCATTGGATGACTCCACAGTCAACTCATCACTACTGTTTATTCAATGATGTGGCTTTGCAGCCACATCATCCACGATGATGAGAGACAGCTGCTTACATAGAACAGGTATTTGAACAAGTAATGGTCACCTGAGAAACTGGATGTCAAATGGTTAAAACGTAGCAGTCTAGGAGCAAAGCACAACATATTAAAAATTATTTTTAACACCCAAGTTTCATTTGTGTGGCACCGTCCTTATGTATACATTGGTGTCATGTGACTCCAAGCCGTGATGTCACAGTTAGTTAGAGCATAGGACTCATAGCCGAACAGTCACAGGTTCGAGGTTCCATGAGCTGCAATGCTGTCAACTGGTTCACTCATCCATAAAAAAAATGAGTACCTGACAGGACGCAATGGCTATGTGTGAGTAACGCTTTGCGTTTATGATGGCAGCATGCGTTGTATGCTCCCTTGGGAGTTGAGAGTGTGTCAAGTCTCTCATCCATGGTGAAAGACTGAAGGTTTTCAGAGATCCCGACCCACACAGAATTAACTGGTAAGAACTTCCTCACAGGAAATACAACAGAACCAGAAGGCAATGAACCAGCCACTGAAAAATCCAATACACATAACTGATTCAAAATCCAAGAATTTAAAGCCAGAGAATAAATTACAAACAAATGCAGGGATCACTGAAGTGTGCCATTGCTTCACTGATTCTAATAAAACTCATCAAATGCAAAACTGTGATGATCATCCTTCAAATGGGCACACACATGCAATCTAGCTCTATGTCCTATACTTAGTGTGTATGCACCTGTTTGGTTATTTTCTTTTCATAACATTTGGAACACGCCTGCATCGGTGTTTTTAAATGAATGAATCCAATTGACCAAGTTACTTACACCAAGTGCCACTGGTTGATATTCTACTACAAAACGCTATTATATGATGATTGGCCGATTCTGCACCAGTCCACCAATCAGATCTTGATTTGTGGTCACTATAACAAAGCATCATGAACAAACAACAATGGCAGCAAAGCAACAGGTATCTATCTCTGCATGTTACATATCATTAGCAAAATACTGTGGAAAGAAATATTTAAAAAGTAAAAAAAATACAAAGGCAGACTTTTGCCCTTTTGATGTCCCCTTTGAAAGGCGCACAATATTGTCAAACTTTGGCACCTGAAAAGCACACTATGCTGTTAACATAAGAGTAAAACAGATAGAGAAATAGACAAAGGAAAAGAGATAGGGAAATACTGTTAGCCGAGGTAGCCAACATTGTTAGTATTGTCTATGTTGTTGGAGCTTTTTGATACCTATTGAAATAAACTGGAAGACTAAATTATAAGAACTGTGTACTAGAAAAGGGGAGATAGGACTGATTAGATACGGTTTTGACATTGAAATATTATATAATTTTAGTTTTCGGGATGTTTTTTCTTCTTCTTACATCATGGAATTGTTTTGGCTTCATATGGTTTTGTTTCAGCAATCATATAAAAAGACAGTTTTGCCTAGTTTGACGTATGATTTGAATTTAAGTTGTTTAGCCTTGATGATGCTCACACCTTGGACATATCCCACAAACACAGGTATAAGCCAGATTCAAACCCACAACCTGGATGTTTGCAATGCAGTCCTCTAACCACAGTGCCATCAGAACAAATATGACATTTCTGCATTTAATAAAGTAAATCTCATATTATAGGAAGGTATTACCAGAAATTGGATTTGCACTATTTCTTAAAAGTCTTAAACCTATTTTTAAGATTTACTTTTTCATCTCATTTATGACTATTTCGAGTAGAGCATGATGATTATATAAGCATAATATATTCTCATGATGAGTGGTATTTACTATTTACCTCTTTTGTAGCATGATGTCCAATAATTGCCATCCCTAATTTGCCTTCACTTGTGTATTTGCCATCATTTCTGAAAAATAAGTGGTGTATAGAATTTGCACATAAAAGATGTATTCCTAAATAAAACAATTGTTACATCTCCACGTGAAACCAACTGTTTAACTCATTAACTACAAATACCATGTTTTAATACATATGTGATTAATTCTCACAATAATCCGATATTCAAAAGTGATGGCAATATTTTTTATTTATTTGAAAACTTATTCAAAACAAGTTAAAATAAATTCCTTTTATATATTTTCCCCATACAATAGTAAATTATTCCACATCTTTTTATCTGATTCTCAAGATAGATGGGATGTCAAAATGGCTTCTAACTGATTTGGTAGCGGCAGTCATGTCATTGGAATCAAATGTTGAAATGAATCCTGTAAATACTGCTTACAGACCCTGAACTGTAAATATAACTTAAAATAGGACTATAAACTATAAATCTAAATATGTTAGATTTCAGTTTACAGCAGAAAATTGCCTTATTTTTATAATCCCAGTAATCAATAAAGATAATGTTTAGTTCAAAATCAGTTTTTATTCAAACAAACTGAACAGTTCTTAAAAACAGAGGTGTTACAACTCAACAAACTGATTGGTTTGTAACCATTTTTCTTGTAATTATTACGATACATAAGAAAACACGGTCAATAAAAGTTACTATAACTAGTTTATTTACGTAACTGTCAATGATCCATGCATTATGGATATTCCTCAAACCTAGCTGGGATTTGACTGTTTAGCCTGTTATTCTGGCATTAATTAAATGTCAAATATTGCTGATGCTGATTTATGGTCACCTTTGTGGACATGATAAACTAAATGGGTTGAACTGCTTCCAAATATAATTTGGCAAACTGAAAGATGAAAAATCATTTAGGTTCAAGCCTGGAATTGAACCCAAGTACTGCGTGTGATTGGTGCGACTGGTGCAAATCGGACAGTTGGATTCAACTGTCCGATTCCAGTGTCCAGGCAGACTTTCCCAAAAAACATAGGTCAGAAGATGAGAAGGGTTCCCGAAACACATGGATTCTGCAATGTCACATACGCTACCGGAATGTCATATATGTATTCAGATGTCGTATTAATGCATACCGCGTATATGGAATCTGAGCTTAAGGCCATCTGTAATAAAGGACTTTAGTGTTATGTTATGTGCAAAATCAATCAAACATACATTACCACTAACAGAGATCCATTAACTTTAATTACATATCATTTTTTCTACCACAAATAATCTGACCATGATTAAAAACCGTCATTCTAATCTGACATTTGGTATGATCTTATTTAATGTCCTGATGTAAACTCCTTTATACGCCAATATGTGAAAAATTGGATAAAATAATTTTCTTCATAATCAGTCATAATCTTATATGTTTTTAGACTATCCAGGTTTAACTGTAATAGAATAATGTTGTTTCTATTGCTATCACACACACACACACACACTATATATATATATATATATATATATATATATATGAAATAAAGGAAACAACATTCTTTATTTTAACCAATCTAGAGAATTTTAGTTTCTATTTGTACATATCCATCTGTTTACAAAATGACCTAAGCTCAGACAGCTGTTATAATTTATTTTTAAGTTCTTTGTGCTCAGTCTATGCACCTACACTGACTTCCCAGCTGGATCTACAGAAACATCAATCTATATATCTCCCCCATTAAGCCTATGTTTTGATGTCCAACTGTTACACATTGTACCATATTCTAAAATTCCCTCCTGAATAAAAACATTGATTTCACTGTTTATAAATATATCTCAATCAACGCTTAGTTTGTCTGGCTCCAATAACATCACACACAATATGGTACAACTGTATTAGAATCAGATCAAGCAGGTAAAATGCATTTTACTCTTTTAATAATTAAAGATAAAACATTTACTACAAACTTGAGCTAACATCTAAAAGCTAACATCTTTTCCTTCACTCAGATATAGCTATCAAGTTCATGGCATTTTTCCCTTCACCTTTAATTTAATATTAGAAATTAAATATAAAAATTTCTCACAGTTTAAAAGCATGTACAGGAACAGCATGTATGACTGTTAGTTGACTACCAGATGATGAATTAGAACCACTCACATCTGTAAGAAAATAATAAATGTTTTATGACCATAAAATATCAAAAGAATTGGGAAAATATATCTAGCAAACCACATTAGCATGGGTTCAACTGTATCACACACACATACACACACACATACACACAAATATTCCCTCCCTTACAATGTTTGGGAATAAATGAAAGAAACAACAAGATTACAGAAATAAAGTGGTTCAAAACTTGTTTAACAAAAACATGTTTCATTTGTAAATTTTTCTTTGCAAAAACTGCTAAACATTGTAAAATAATAACAGTACAGTAAGTATGATAACGTTCTTGTTTACAATTCCATAAACCATTCAAGATTACACCAAAAAGCAGTTGATGAATGGAACTTTTTTATCACTGTTTCACTGAATATGGTGCTTCAGATGATTCGTGTAATCACCACTGTTGAGATAAATGCTTGCTAAACGAGGTCTGAAAATGTTATATCAAATTAACCAAGGGGTTTCCAAGGTTGCTGGGTCCGAGTAACTATGACATCAAAGCAACTCAGTGGACTGGTATCAATTTAGATCATTCTGCTTACAAACATATAATTAACCAATAACATTCAGTCCTAACCGGCTACTTTTTGACATATTATTATTGTCTAAGATAGAAATTTAGTCGTCTTTATAAACAAAGTACTGTTGTTGACAACTTGTAGATTTGAGATCTGTAAATATTAACTTTGGACAGTCAAAGCCTAAAAAGCCATATAGTTATGTAACAATAAGGTTCTCATGGCCCTCTAGTAGTAATGTTGTGACAACAATCAGAATTATAGACAGGTTAGATGATGATATTGTAAATGATGATTCCTATGACATGACTTTCAATGATAATAAGGAATGACAGCCTTCATGAGGAAGAATGAGTGAATGCTTTAATTAGTCTCAGTATTGGTCATACCTGATGTGTGTGTGGTGTATGTGTGTGTGTGTGTGTGTGTGTGTGTGTGTGTGTGTGTGTGTGTGTGTGTGTGTGTGTGTGTGTGTGTGTGTGTGTGCCTTGAATACCATATAACAAATGAAATCAGAGATGTTTGAAAATATCAGGGCTGCCAAATATGTTGTCAGGCTGGTTTGACAAGTGCTGCAGGCCAAAAAACTGTGCTTATGTTAAACCTTGTAATATGCTAACATAACAGGCTTTCCCCACCAGGATTTGGGTAAGAGTGCAATCAGTGTGTTGGAACCCAAAACAATAGCATGGGATTTTTGTTAAATCTGCCGTCCTTTAAATGTTACACTTCTGCAATGTTCATGAATTGCAAAGAATCTTTGTGAAAAGTCAAATGAATGAGTGCTTTGTTTAGCACTGGAACATATGATCAAACCTGGAACATAAAGAATGGGTGAAAAGTCCAGCACATTTATTCATATAACTATATCCTAGTTTAAATCACATGAGAATTAAAAAAAACATGCAGTTCTCAGTTCTGCAGATAAATCCATTTACTTTTTTATTAAATGTAAGCTGCTGGCTATTCAAACCCAAAACCTCTAAACCAAGAAATGTTTAATGAGGGAAAATCTTCTGGTTCTTTAAAATCACATTTATAAGATTTATTAAGCAATGAGTTGGAGTTTATATTTGATTCGACTTATTACCGGTAAGATTTTTTTTGTGTATTGCCAAGTGCTTGTAGCATTGATGGGTCTGCATATTTCATGTTCAGTTTTATATACATTTTATTTGCAATGGTTGTAAAGTAATAAATAAATAAATATATATATATATATATATATATATATATATATATATATATATATATACTATTAATTCTAGGACACTGAAAGGCCTAAATTGTGCTGATGTGTCATTAAACAACATTCATCCATCCATCCATCCACACTATGAGTTAATATATACTTATACATAGATACAATAAGGTTATATGGAATGTACCTAATGTTTGCTCTGTGTTGTCTTTTCTATCTTGCTAAAAATATATTTGTGTTGTCACAAATTGTTGTACTAGTTTGAAAATTGTTACATTTTCATCAAATGATAATTCAATATGCCCATTTAGCAATAAGTAGTATTAGTTATTATTAAGCTATTATTAGTTATAAGTCATTATTAATTTGAATGCCCAATCTGCCAAAAACCAGTGCAAAGTCAATTATGTGCCATCCAGTAATTGGAAGGATTTGGTGGAGACAAATTTTATTTCTAAGGAAGGGTAATAAATACATTTCCTAGAAGAAAACCGAACCCCCCACCCTCTCACACACAAACATACACAAACTATAAATAAACAAACAGCCACATCATGCACACAGAATGACATAATATATTCACACAATAATTCAGGTAACTAATATTGTAATACAGTACCTTTCTTCGGTTCCTTAGGGGCATGATATTTCAGGCTTTCGTTACCTCCATCACTTGTAACCTTGTCCATGCCAAACAAAGAGGCCAACTTAGAACTGTATTAGAGAAAATAAACAAGGATCTACCTTTAATGGACCTAAATTTGACAAGTACAGCACAGATCATTCAGTTTAAGATAGCGCAGTTGACTAATTGAAAAAGGACACTGTCTTATTAGAATAAGCTACTTGTGAGACAATCAACAAAATAAACCACTAATGAAACAATCACAGCAACTATTTTATCATTCTTATTCAGTTCACATATATAGTGTATCCATTTCATTTATTATAAAGGCAAGTGGTACATTTTAGGACAGAATATCTCTATTTTAAATAGGGTTTGTATTACATCGGAAATGCAATATGAATAATGCTCAAATGTAAATACTAACCAATTAGAGAGAAACTAAAGGCAGTTATAATAGTGAAACATGCTGAAACTTAACCTAAAATCTCACAGTATAGGACAATAATTGTGCTTTAAGATGTGCCATTATGTCTGCACATTACACCACCCCTGAATTGTATGGTGTGTATAAACTAACCGACGCGTATGAATGAACTGATGTGGCCAAAAAGGTGGCAAACGGCTTAATTACTGCCAGCCTAGGCTACTGTAATTCTTTATTGTATGGACTGGCACAAAATGACCAATATTGCCGATGTGCCGTAAAAGCACATTCATTCATGGTTGCATGGGGCTCTTGATAAGCTACGGAACTACCTCCAGAAAATTCAGAACACTGCCACCAGAATAGTCACACTTATATAAAGGTTTTCTCACATCATCATTGTGCTGAAAAAGCTCCACTCGCTGCTTACTGAATACTGATTCAAATGCAAACTCCTGCTAAGTACACATAAGGCTGCATGGAATGCTTACCAGATGAGATACGAGATAAATATCAGTTAGGTAAACTATTTCCTACTAGGGATCCCAGTCAAGATAATGTGTTTCTCTTTTCTATAGAGACCATCGTTTCAGATATGGGTAAATAATTAAGAAAATTACAGCTATTTATCAAGATCCCTGGTCTATAGAAGGAAAAAGGTACAATGTAATAAGTTGCAACCACAGGGTTGCTTTGTTTGTAAACCTTAACTGTTCTAAATTTCTCAGTACTTTTCAGATAAAAGAAATCTTTGTTTCATTGGAACAAGATTGTTTTAATAATAAAACTTACATTTCAATTCCTCAACTCTGAATATATTTAACACTTACATATACTTAGACCTATAGAAAATTAATATTAGTGATTTTTAAAGTGATTTAAATCATCCCTGTCCGTGATACTGAGTGATCCAGTTAACTATGCCATAAATAAGGGTTTGTAATTATAATGCTAAAAAGAGACAAATTCTGAAATTGGATCATTATTTCATCTGACGGAAAAGTATGACAACTAATTACTAGAGCTTTGAATATTTATTTTTGTATTTGAAATAGTTTAATAGGTGCTTGAACAACTCGGCCCAAGTGACAACTCAGCCCAAGTGACAACTCAGCCTAAGGCTGAGATGTCTTGGATGGCTCGGCCCAGAGAAAAGATTTAATAAAAACATATTGGATTTTTAAAATTTAAATAAGATTTTTATTTTTTTATTTTTACTTTAATTTGGAGCTTCTGAATTGAATACTTGGTCCCTATTGAATACACGATTTGGAATCTTCACTGCATTCTGAGAGAAAAACCCTTGAACATCTAGAAATGAGTGAACAAAATAGTATTTTAATACTTTTATTGAACCAAAAAAAATGTGTTCTTAGTGTCACAAATGGTATGCCCTTATGTATTTAGTTGCCAATGTCCAAAACAGTGTGCCAAGTTTGACAGGTAAGCAAACTGCATAACATGTCAAAAGTGTATATAAACATTACTTGTTGCTGTTCAACAATTTGTACATGAAGACAAGTTTCTCTGCTTTTTCTGTGCCAAGTCAGTTTTGTATTTTCGACTGTACAAGTCTGAATGTTGAAAACACACATGCTACTCCCGCACTGGTTTTGTTTCTGGTACATATTCAGCATGAGATAACTATAATTAGTGAACCTATGTGAATGCTCACATTATATACCCTTGCTGGCTAGACACCAGGTACTTAAAGATTAACTCAATAATCCCTTGAATGCAAGATTTGCCTTCACATGTCAGATAATCAGACACATCTTTTCTATGCATTTTGGAGATTATTGAGTTAATGTTAATTTACTTGGTGTTTAGCCAGGATGACTATGTACGGTGATTTGACATATGAAGTCTGTGACTTCAAGTCACATCTTTTAGATCTGACATTAGAGCATCCCCAAATTGATCTAATTTTCCACATTGAAGCAGAGTGGCTTCACTTGACACCTTTTATTGTGTTGATCTCCCAGGATCAACCCAACCATAGATTTTGGGGAATTGTCACTGATCAGTATGACTTGTTAGACTAAATGATGTTGAAATTTTTAATTTTTTGTAAACCAAATTAATAGATGAATCACATATTTACAAAATAATCAATAAAAGTAAATGTAATAATCATAAAAATCAAATGAAACATAATAAAATTTAAAAAGTGGAAATGCATGCTTTTTTAAAGTGATTTAAATCAATGATTTAAATCAAAGAACCCTGGCCAACATACTATATCATTAGCAAAACGTTGGATATACTTTGATTCCAATGTTGGGCTGTGGCCCCTATGAGAAGAACTACATTGTTCCAATGTTGGTTTTCAACATATTGCCAAGGAGCTAATTGAGGTTAGGCCAACAGATATGCTTGTTTGCTAGGATATGCATGTATGATATAATTATGATAATTTGGCATGATTAGTTTATATATATATATATATATATATATATGAGACAGAGTTTGCTAAATGTCACAATGATGTAACAAGACACGTCTTTTTTTTAAACACTGAATTCTGATCATATTAGCCTCAAATAGTATTAATATTTTTACATATGGTCCAGAATAAGCATATCTTTAACTTTTTCCACTAATTTTTCCATAAGTATTAATAATATAAATTAATTTTATTATAACAAAGAATGTCCACGTTACACTATTGATGTATCCAAATCATCAACACGACACTATTGATGTGACATAATTGTCCTGGTTACATCAAGCATGTAATGTAAATATTTTTCTTTCATTACCTGCAAATTTGCACCAAACTTATTTAGGTGAAATGTATTGTTGGAGTAGGGTGAGAAAAAACACAATTTTTTTTTTTATTTCAGGATAATGCAACACAAGAGTATGCATACAAGTTTTTAAGTGTTGAAAATGTCCTCATTACATCATTCAGACTCGTCCATGTTACGTGACAGTCAGCACATGTTCAATAAAAACATTTACAAAACTTTCAATTGTGACTCATATTTGACCACATTTCAGTCTGTAGTTCCATAACATCAAAATGACAGATTCTTTATATTAAATGAACATTTGCATAGTTGTAGGCTTTGTAAACTGTGAAATGGTTCCATATTTATGGCGTAACAACAACAAAAATTCTGCTAAATATTCAAACAATGTTCCTCTTTTGAGCTTCATGGTGGCAGTTTGTCCAAAAATGGCTGAGAGCGATGCATCATGGGTATAGTTTTCACAATCTTAAGTTTTTACATAATATCAACACCTTTTTTTGTCATATTTAGCATTATTCATTGTAGGTATCATGTAACATTAATCATCCACTTAGCATGGATTATTTCTCCAAAACATTTCACCAAGTAAAATTGGCCAGAATTATCGAAAAATGGTATCACATGACCTGATTCAAAGAAAATTACAAATTGTTTCAAGTTTTGTCATCAATGAGCAATGGGAAAGTGTCCAATAACAATAAAGATATGTCGTAACATTTTCAGTGGACATTTATTGATGAATACACCACTCCTATATGTTGTCCATAATTAATTGCAAATAGAAGGAAAACCTTTATTGTAGTTTTAAAGAAATTGAATATATATATATATATATATATATATATATATATATATATATATATATAATAAATTGAGATATCATAATAAGATTCAACAGGTCAATGCATATGTTTTGATAACAGGAAAAAAGACATGAAAAATCACAGAATTTCAGTGGACATTTCCTATATAAACTATTGATTTTGTACAATAATTTAATATATACATCATTAAATTGTGTGAAATATTAATGAAAATAAAATAAACTTAAACATGAACATCTTCCGTGTAAATAACATTATAACTTATCAAAATATAGCAGATACTCTCATAATCTAAGATTGTGACATTTAGCAAATTCCATCTCACATATGATATGCTTTAACTTGCTAGTTTGTTGCCAACTTTGAAAAAGGTATAGGTATATATACCTACCTTTTTCAAAGTCAGCAACAAACTAGAAAGTTAAAGTATATCATATGAAAACATATTATAATCTGTTTAATTTATATATTTAACGATATATATATATATATTATAAAAAAAATTTACGGGGCCAAGCCGTCTGGATCTAGTTGTGACTTGAGTTAACCATTTAATAGTCTACTCTCAGTCAAGCCTCAGAGCATTCCAGATATTTATTAATAACTAGTCTAGTCACTAGTGTATCATTATAACCATGATGATTCTTAATCATTACATGACTGAAGATAAATGATGATCGATTATTGGACTATTATCTTTTACTGCTAAAATGTAAAACTGATTCAACATTGATTGGGGGTATAAATCTAATCATTTTCATGATTAGATCTAGAGTACAGTATGATAATCATAATCATGAAGTAGAAATTGAATCAATTTAACTGGCCTTGCAATTAAGAACAACAATAAATCTTAAATAACTACCCCGCGCTTGGCGCAAATTCCGCATCGTCGTCGTCATTCGAAAAGAACATGTCAATAATCGTATTAAAATCTACAATAATTATTTTATAGTTCAAGTTCACAAGTTAAAGCAGACAACTCATAGGAACTTGGTCATGTGATATCTATCCAGATATCCATTTTCACTTTCAAGAATTAGTTTCGTACACTGTAGCGCCCTACGTACAAATTAGTCATTTAGATCTCTAATAGCGAAATAAAAGAATGGGAAATATTTATTATACCAGATATGTATTTATATCAATGTACCCCACCAGTGTTATTTAATGTATCCTAAAATCTAACTGATGCTTACTCAAAACTATTTATATCTCGTTTCTGGAATTGTGGAAGTCGACTTGCCGGTGTTTTACTGCTTGTGTTTCTGCAATTTCTCCGACAACAGTTATATATATATATATATATATATATATATAGTAAATTCTCGTTAGTATGGTATAAATACGATTTAATATTTAAAAAATTGTCTTTCTTTTGACAACGAGTATTAAATAGACATCGATAGTGACAGTGATAATAGATTTCTGATTTGATTATCGCTCAACATCATGATCATGTCACGTGGGGTTTGTACTATACCAGTCCATACTAAGTTGATACCAGTTGTGGATGCAATATTATCACAATAACAGCATTCACACACAAAATATTAATAATAAAGCATAAATAAACCTGTACAATAATCAAATTAAAACATAAATGGTAAAAATGGATGTTTAAAAAATTTAAATACTTTAACAGATAAGCTTGGTCATAATTTCAGAGTTATTGAATTCTATCCAGTGTATCTAGTTCATATACAAGTTTTCAAAGTTTTTACAACTTTTTATTTGAAAACAACATATTGTTTAAAAAATAAAATAAATCCTAAAAATTAATTACTGGATAATGTGAAACATTTTACACCCAATGTCATGATAAAAAAATTGTTGCTTTCCCATACAAGCTTCAGTTCAGACAGAAAAATATCCACAGTAATTCCTTGGACAATTTATTTTCCATTGATAAACACAACCAATAAAACTATTTTGTATGATAATTTGAAATTTAAATATATAATAGGAGGCAAATGTTTTTACATTCATACATTAAATATGTATATAACATAAATATATACAAGTTAAAATGTTTGTTTTGTTGTCTATTCATACCAGAGTTGGGGTGATTACAGAACCAAGGTAATTAATTATGATTATTTGAGAATACTTTGATTATGATTACATTCATTCTGAATGTAATTGATTACATTGTTAAGTAATCATAATTCCAATGCATATAACTACTGGGATGCCTCAGTGGTCTAGCAATAGCGTGTTGACCACAGATCACTACCACCCATGTTCGAATCTCGGCATGGGTATATCAGAAGGTTGTTTCATCTTTGACTTCACTTCATTAGCTTTGGAGGTCACTTGGCCCATTTAGCCTACCATGTGCACAAAAGTGGCCATAAAACATCAATCATCCTCATCCAATTTATATAACACAAACATGTATTTGATTCTTCATAGATATTTACTCAGTTAATTATGTAATACCGATATAAGCATGCTATAATGTTTACATGTTGCTTTGTAAGAACTGTACCCACTTTCTGCTTTTATCTTTCGACTTGTTAAGAAGTCTTCTTATCTATGTGATGAGATCCTGGCAGATCAGGGAGTCCAATATAGAAGGATGATACACATGCTCAAATGCCATGTACATTGGCCACTCATTGGACTTTTATAAGAATTGGAAAATAAAACTATTGCATAAGTGTGTTTACTTTCTACTTTTCCAGCTTATTGTTATATACCAACTAACAGATTCAATTAAAAAATATACAATCTGATTGATAATTAAAATTGTAAAAGAAACATAGCAAAAACAAACTGTCAGCATTGGTCAATAAAAGACTTATTGGTAACTGTTTTATGAAAAATTACATTTATTATCTGGATACACCAAAACTGTGAAATCCATTAGCTTAGAAATGGACAAATATGTTCTGAGAATTTCTGAATGGTACGTGCTAAGAATTGAAACCATTCAAATGTAGCAATATTAAATTTGGATGCTTCACAGTTTAGGGACGTGTAGTATTAAAGTACAAACTGGTATGACATTGGAACAAATGATCTAGCTATGAACTGGTCTGATATTGGTATCAATTAGTATAATCTTGGTACAAACTGGTATGATACTAACTGGTTTGGGTACAAAGCAACTCAAAATACTGTAAATCATGTACGACTCCTTGTTGGTGATGAAAATAAAATCAAATTGACAGCCAAACACTAACAATAATAAACAAATAATTATATAAATCTAAAACAAATCATTTCTGATAATAGAGTTAGGGTTATATCTGTATCTGTTTGGATAGCTCCAAATGATCCATTAAAAAAGGTAATTTGAAATAGTGTGAATTGACTTGATTGGGTGTATCTGTGGTTCAAGTGTTGACCATAATGACTGTTGAGATCACTTAATTACCTGTTATCTTGATATTTTATGATGTTGAAGATGACGACACTGATGATCGTTTCATGGAATTTACCACAAAAACCTTTTGATACAACACACTACAATATATTACCTCTTCCTCCATTTTAATTTTGTTTTTAATTCATAATTGAATGCATTTTTAGGATTGCTCAACTTATTTTGTGTCCTGTTTCATTTAATATTCAGTAATTTTATATTTTATGACGTTTATGTCCCTCCAGTATATTTATCAGTGAAGTAAACAATTGAATCAGAAACATGTACATAAGAAGTTTCAGAGTAATTGCTGATCTAGAGCACATCCATGTCTAGAAAAATAGGAAGAACCTATTAAATATTAGCAGAGTACTAACAATTTGAGGGGTGCAGTGTTTATAGCGCTGCACTGTAAAGGTGTGGTAATTTTGCTGTTTTGATGACAATACACAACTTAATAGCATCACAGTTTCTTTTTATAGTTAGTCAGTAATGAGCTGATGTGATTAATCTTTTTACCATACCAATTTAGTGGTCACACATAGAAAAAATTAAAATTAGCATAGCACATACTAGCTAGTGAGTTTTCAATTAAGAGTTAATAATACAGTTAATGAAAATACAAATCTGCAGTGGAGGCAACAGTTTTGTACTATTAAAAACTTATGGTATTTCAATTTGGTCTAGATGAAATATCTTTAATTTATGTTATTCGTCAGATTAGGTTGATGCCATGTTTCATTTATGATAGTAAATACTCAAACTGGACATGAATGTCATCTTTTATATTTACGCTGCTATGCTTAATATGTTTTCAGTGGTATCATGGATGGTATTGTTCCTGCAGTAGCTAAGGATGCTGTCCTTGTCCAGAGTGGGAAACTTCCGGTTAAGCCCATAGAAGTGAAAGGTTATGATTTTAACAATGGTTTAAATTATCATGAGCTGCTAAAATCGTTCAAGACAACTGGGTTTCAGGCCTTGCACTTTGGCTTGGCAGTAGAAGAAATTACCAGAATGGTTTGTATAAAAATTATGACATTATATATTTTTATGTATATTTCCATTAACTGTATTATTAACTATTAATTGAAAACTCACTAGCTAGTATTTGCTATGCTAATTTTTCAATAGGTAACACTGGCTTTTCAAACAGTGCTGAATTTAGTTATTTTGTTTCAGATTGATAAAAAACTTGAACCTTTGCCACAGTCTGAGACAGCTGATAAATTGAACTTGAATCCATGTGGTCGTGAGAAAACAAACTGTACGATTTTCCTTGGCTATACATCTAACATGATATCAAGTGGAGTACGAGAAACAATTCGATACCTGTGTCAGCATAACATGGTTTGTTTGTTCATGACTTATTGATTCGTGTATATTTTGTTAGTGGACTGAGTTCTGTTTGTGTGTGTGATGCAAAGTAAGAGTCATAATATAAAAAATGAATGATATCTTAAAGTATTTTACAGGGGTGCCTCTTTGGTCTAACTGATAGTGTGTTGGATCACAGATCACTACCACCTGAGTTCAAATATCGGCATGGGCATATCTGAAGGGTGTTTCATCTTTGACTTCGCTTCATTACCTTTGGAGGTCGCTTGGCTCATTTAGCCTACCATGTGCACAAAAGTGGCCATAAAATATCAATCATCATCATCATCATTTGAGTATTTTACCTTAATTTATAATCTAATTTGTAATGCACATCATAGCATATTCTATTTAATTGTCTTCTTTATTGAAAGTTAAGATTAATGAGGTGTCATAAGATTACTACAAGGTATATCTTTCAGTACATTCCTTTTATGCAGAATGCATATACATGTACAACCTTCAGAGTTTATTCAAGTACCATTTTGCATTTTTATAATATTTTACACAAATACTTAAATTGAAGCATTTAAGCGGGCATAGGATATTTAAATGCACTTCCTTACAAATGTTTTGTAATATCATTGTGTTTTGTTTTTCATTATTTATGACTACTTTGAGTTATCTAAAAAATGCATCTACATACAGGACTAGTTTTAGTAAAATAAACGGTAAATGTCAGTTGGTACCAACATACGAAAGTGCTAGAGCACACAAAAAAGGCAGCCCCAGCTAATTATGCACACGGACACATCAGTTTATCAAAGTATCATGGATTGCTATAGTAACAGTCGTATTGCTTTGATAGAAGTTTGATCTCTCCATATGTGGCTGTTTATGGTGTAGCTGTTACTAGTTTAAATCTTGATTTGTTCATGAGATAGTTAACTAATGCAATAAGGATTCTTCCTAGCATTAGTTTGTGTAATTGATGTCAATATTGTTTTTAAGCATTTGTCAGAATTTTATGTACTGTATTACATATTCATCTGATTCAGGTCAGTTATTATTTCAAGAAGGTAAGCACTCTGATAATTATTTATTTTCCCTTTGCTATAACTATTTTCAGGTTGACTGTGTTGTAACAACAGCGGGAGGCATTGAAGAAGACTTCATCAAATGTATGGCACCAACATACCTAGGAGAATTTAGCTTGAACGGTAAGACTCTGCGAGAGGCTGGAATCAATCGCATTGGTAATCTGCTGGCACCGAACGATAATTACTGCAAGTTTGAGGATTGGATCATGCCCATCCTTGATCAGCTTCTTAAAGAACAAAAGGAAGAGGTAATAATGTTTTTATTATTTCTCTCCTTTAATAAGCCTGAAGCAGGATGATGTCACAAACCAAAACAAACCAGCCACACTTTGCATTGTGGGATTTATAGGGGGTCCACTGAGCGATAATACCGGAATATTCCCGCCATTTTAACCGTAAACATCAATGTTCCGGTTCTATTATAATCATGCCAAAAACTAACTTCTGTGTATCGTTTAACTCTGCTTCGACACCGGAAAAGCCGGCATTGTTGAAAAATTGTATTCCAAAACTGAAAATCAGATTATAACTATATGCTAATCGTCCGTCATTGCTACTTTATAAATGATAGTAAAGTGTGGTATTCAACATTGTAAACCATAATAGAATAATATTCACTGCACATAACAAAGACTGTTAAAATGTGGTGTTCATAGTAAATCACACTAAAATTATATTTAACGAAAAGAAGAATAGAGTCCAGTATATTGGTAAATTTAATTTATTATTTATGGATATAATAATATGGTGAATTACACTTTATTTACCAATATTATTATCTATGATCTGATGGATAATAATATTAGTAAATTACACTTTATTTGCGCCCTTCACTGTTTCAGTCAATCTTACACTGACACTGTAATTATAAAAATTTGACTCGCAGATTGTCATTTCGAATTAAAACTACCCAACGCTTTCTCAGCATTTCATCCCGCTGCCAACACATGCTAACTTGAATGTTTTTATCGCTTACTAGTAGCATGACAATATGGTACGCGAGAGTTAGTTTTTGGCATGATTATAACAGATCCGGAACATTGACACTTAAGGTTAAAATGGCAGAATTATCACGGTATTATCGCTCAGCTGACCCCCTATAAATCCCACAATGCAAAGCGCTCCTGGATTAAAAAAAACATACTACTTATTTGTCTGAAATTTGCCATGAAATTATCTAGAAATGTTTGTTATGATCTTTTAAGCTGTGTTTCCTTTAAATATCTTATTAGGGTGTAATGTGGACACCATCAAAGATAATTGCTCGCCTTGGAAAGGAGATTAACAACCCGGAATCAGTTTATTATTGGTGCTATAAGGTAAAGATTTGAACGTACATATTGTACATATTGAACGTACATATCCTATAATGTATTGATGGCTGTTGATCAAAGTAACTTTTTATTGAAATGTTTTCTTTTTTGTAATTATCATTTATTAAGTGTGTTAATATACTTATAATTGGTAAATTTTTATGAATCTGGTAATGGCAGCACAATACTTTTAGCAATATCATTCATGCGTATATTCTTTATTTATTTAAAAGAATTACTTTTTTAACATACAACAATTATGTTGATGTGTTATTTTAATTGAAAGTGCCTTCATCTTATTAATATCATGATATCATTCTTATTATTGAGGTTTAAGATAACTTCTTTTTTGTTTTTAGAACAATATTCCAGTTTTTAGTCCTGCTCTCACTGACGGATCTATTGGTGACATGATTTATTTCCATTCATACAAGAATCCTGGTCTTGTTATAGACATAGTTGAAGGTATTAAAAAAACAATAAATAAATAGTGTAATAACAGTTTATACAGTGTATGCTTGTTATTACTTTCTTATTACTGTATAAGAAAGTGTGTATTAAAATAACTTACAAATATAACAAAGCCATCAGCCATCACAACTTTGTGCAGAAAAGGGAAAACAGTAATACAAAATTTCCAGTTATGCTGTATTATGCTTCCTCATATTTAGGACATTTTTAGAATGTAATGTTACTATACCTCTCTTGATAACTTCTTCTGTTGCCACGTAAAGACTCCATTCTGAGATGTGACACTGAGTTAAATGATTTTGTTAGTACATTGATGTGATTGATTTAGCATACAAGTAGGTTTTCTAAAAGATGTCTGACATTTTGTAAAGATGGCACTCGAAGAAGATAATATGATAATTAAAAGGTAGCAACACTGATTTTACTTTCAGATATAAGAAGAATGAACTGTCAAGCAGTTTATGCCATTAACAGTGGGATTATACTGTTAGGAGGTGGACTAATGAAGCACCATATATGTAATGCTAATCTTATGGTAGGTAGAACGCTGCCTAGATATTACATCTGATCCTTGTCCATACATAATTATGCCAGATACTCAGTTATTGATAAGTGTATAAATATATTTTTGTGGTGCAAAATTATAGGCAGATCAGCCAAATTGTGTGTCCAGTATAAAATTGAGGAATGACTCAAGACAAGGGAAAATGCACATTTAGAGATGCAAGACAAAAGGCCATGTCTGAGAATTTTAGTCCTCAATTTTCCTGTTTTCCTGTCAGTCATTAGTAGAATCTTATACTTTATTGGGTGTTTAGTGGGAGCTCTCCCACATTTATGTCTGAGACATGCTTTCTAAATACAAATATTTTGATAGACTAACAATCGGTTTATGTATCATCTTTTACCCAACCGGATGTGTTATTTACTGGGGAATATAGTAATATATAGTAATATATACCAGACAGTCTTAAAACACATATGAAATGTTCCCATCTTGTCATTGATGTACTGTCTAAAAATATGGTTTGTCCTTGACCCACTTGACAAACATCCTCCATTTAGTCTTGCTGTTTTGACATGTGGTCGAAGATATTTTAATGTAGTGAATGAAGTATGTGTCTCATTGCCAGTCTCTTATCATAAGATGTTGGAGAAGTATTGTAGTTCAGCCATTGTTTCACGGCTAGTTTGATACGTTCTGTGAAAGAAACCATTATGAAAGTTGAGGTGATTTTATTTCGTTTTTACTTATTAGCTTAAAATTGTTGTTCTTTACAGCGTAATGGTGCCGATTACGCCGTGTATTTGAACACCGCTCAGGAGTTTGATGGAAGTGATTCTGGAGCCAACCCAGATGAGGCAATATCTTGGGGAAAGATAAAAAAAACTGCTACACCTGTGAAGGTATTACTATTGTCATGTCGTGTAGTTTATAATTTGGCATGTTGTTAATAACTTGTGTTATACAATAATTAGTTGGATCAGTTATTATGGGTTTTCAATTTTGAGCTTTAAAGTATTCTGGCTAGCTGTATTCCTGTGAGTTTTGTTTGATGTTTTTACAAAATAATTATGAGTATATTATAGTCTTCACTGCCTTAAAACGTAATCCTAGCCAAAACCAGTAAATATTATTCAGTTTGGCATCATATCTCTACAAATATTTTCAAATCAAATTTATATTTGTATTTAATGTCAGGATAGTGAAATATTATGGAAACAATGAGGCATACATTATTTAAGTGAAATGATTTCATAATCAATCAGTAACACATGTCTGTGGCTCTTCATTCATTTATAGTGAAGATATAGTTTACAAAATAATTTTAGTTCGGGTTAGTTTAAAAACATTAATAGCTATCCGATAAAAAAACTGACTGACCGTCCATTAGCATACAGCCCACTCACTTTTTATGAAAAAATTAGTGCAAAGATATCTCCAGGGCCTGTTTCCTCATTCTGTTGTTTGTCTCAATAATGTTATGGCAGGCAGAGAGAAGACTCTTTCTCCAGCTTAGTCGTCAATTCTGTGTGGGCAACTCTTTTCCATAAAGGTGTGAACGGGCACCTCCGTTGTCTAGTTGGTAGTGAGTTGGACCACAAATCACTACCACCTGAGTTCAAACCTCGGTGTGGGCATATCTGAAGGGTGTTTCATCTTTCACTTTGCTTCATTACCTCCTGGAGGTGGCTCGGCCCATTTAGCCTACCATGTACACAAAAGTGGCCATAAAACATCATCATCATGAAATGATTGGATCCCAGTGTTGGCGATAATATAATAATATTTTGATTCTCATTTTAACACCAAAACGGAAGACAGTTTTTATTCAAGTCTAGTGAATTAACCATGTGTTTTGTTAGTCTGTTCTGTTGTTATTATTTGGTTGATAGTCTAGGTACTTTCCAGACATCTCCCAGCATTACTCTAGCTATTCAGGAGCCATCTGTCTATCCATTCCTTAACTTCTTTTGTGCCTTCTTTCCAAATGCATCTATAGGGCCATCCAAAGAAATTCTCTCCACAGCTTATGTAGGTTCCAGAGATAATATGAACCGAATATTCTTCATGACAAATTACCTGACACTGAAAAGCTGAATGACACTGAAAATTATAAAATAATTCTGACCGTTTTATCGGTGCCTGCCGAGTATTTTCACAGTTTCTATTGACTATCCTATTGAATCTGTAGGCTATTTGGTCTGTATCTTTTCAGAAATGATTGATTCAAAGATTTCAGCATTGGTCCAACTTTGCTATTTTAATTTTATCTGAAAGTATTCCTGTTTCCAGTGATTGGTTAATAAATAATGTGAGTAACTGGGCTAATAATGTGGATGATTATTGTTTTCATTAGCTTTGTAGATATTTTTTCCTGTCCAGAACTAGATTTAGGCTTAATTATTATTAACAGCGTTTACTATATTTTGTGGCACCACATACATATTGGATTAAAAGTTATATTAGTTAATGGTTGAGACACCAGTGCCAAAAAAACTTAATTTTTGAAGGTTGGAATGTTCTGAGAATTATTCCCCGTTTGTCTAAAATTGGACTATGTGAAAGTGGTTAGGGGAAAAGGTTTTAATGCTCAACTGTATCGTTTGCTTTATTGTTAACCCACATTTCTTACTGCCACATTTATTTTTCTTCCAATGCGATTCTATAATACACAGTTTTTGTTTTAGTATATTAAATTTACTAATGAAGTGTTTATATTTCTGTGTGTGATATACCTAAATATATGACAACAAATTATTAGATTATTTGGAAGATTAGCCATCACATGAAAATAGTGATTAATCATCTGAATAAAGTTAATCAGTACAGATCGTAGATCCTCTAACAGCAACCAACTGATGAAAACAAACCTACAGGATGTGCAGATAGCTCGATCTTGCCCAGTCTTGCACATCTGTTTTATTCAGCTCACACTCTCGTATCCTTCTCCATGACCTGATTCCATGTCACTCTTGCCTTTCCTCTAACTCACACACCATCCACCTCATCCGGTCATCATTATCTTTTCATAATACATGCCTCAGTCACCTCTCAACAACTTCAATCCCCATTCTCTCCCTCAGTTCTACACTGGGGATTTTATCCCTCAGAGACACATATCCATCACAACATGTTCATCTCTGTCCACTCAAATCATCCTATCTGGTCTGCATTCTTGACCCAAGTCTCATTTCCAAACACCATTGCACTCCTCACACATGTCGCAGACACCTTCTCTTTTAACTTCAATGACACATCCTTCCTTGTCACGATCCCTGACAACTCTCTAAACTTTCCTCATGCATAATGCGCTGATTGCCACTAATGCTGAATTTTCTCCTCTGCCTCCATTCATCATATCCCCAATGATAACAGACCTTTTCAACTCTGTCTAGACACACACCATTTTCCAGAGCCATGCTTTCCAGCATGTTGATATTATAATTTACAGAAATCTATGTCTCATGTTATATAATGAAGTTCATTGTTAGCTAGTTGTTTTAATAATATTAGGTTGTCCAGTTAACATATTTTAAATAAACATTTCTTCACACTCGTCCATAATTCCTGTGAAGTCTTATAAGAGACTTACAATGCTACTCATTTGGTATCTACTGTTGACATGTGTGTTCTTTCTTTACAGATTTATGGCGAAGCTAGCATAATCTTTCCACTGCTGGTAGCTGAAACATTTGCACTAAGAGATGATCTGATGAAGGCTGTATCAAAGTATAGGCGTTAATCTTATATATGGGACATGTAAATCCTGTATATACAGACACTGTGACAAATTGTTTTATTGGTATTGTCGCTTTGTTGCATGAAGCCAAGCACCAAACCCTTGAAATAAATGGCTTGGTTCAACTTATTTAAATGTGTGTTTCTTTTCACTTCCAGTAGGATGTGTTTTGTTTTTGTCTGTACGTAAATAAGGCTTACATAAGGAATATATCACAAATGTCATCACCTGAAAATGGGTAAATTTAAACCATGAGCATAGAGTCCACATCATTTCATCATAAGCTTTGAACATTCCTTGTAATTTATTAATGCTGTGTGGAAGAACTAAAATATTGTCCAATAACATGCTAGTAAAGAGAGGAATACGCATTGCAGATCACTGAAGTGATAAACAGAAACTATTGGGAGAGAGTTTTCTCATCGGGTGACACTATCTTTGATGAAGAGTTGTCTGTGTTCATAGACATGTGCAAGTATGTATAGCACCTAAATGCTTATCTGAACATAAACATGGACAGAAAATCCCTTTTATTTTCAGGGTGAAAATTGATATGTGTAAGACAAAACAACATATTTAACATAAATAAGTCATAATAATATATATATATATTTACACACATACAACGATTTAATGTGGTTAGACACAATCATAACTCATGATTATATAACCTGAACAATTCTTCAATACATCTTTTTCTTCTATAATCTAGATACATATATTGTGTTCGCTATCATACTTATCCAGTAAAAGATGTAAACAGTTTGTATGAGATGTTGTTTGTGGCTCGCTTTTTATTAGTTCTTTAGATAGACGTTTAGTTTACTTCTGTCATCAACTGTTAACAATACAATCTCGTACACGTTTTGACCAGTTTGTTTTTACTATAATATATAGTGCATGCTTTATAATATCAGATCTACCAATTGAACAGACAAAGTGGGTAACTGTTTACCATTTAAGTAACTGTTTAGTTAAAACTTTTCTTGATAATAAACCTAAGCTATATGTAACACTTGTCTTATTGAGTGTGTGTGTGTGTGTGTGCATGCGTGCACACACACTTTTGGGTGATGAATAAATGTACCTGTCAACATTAATTTACATTTGCACTTTGTATCAAGGGATTCTGCTTCTACAGCCATTGCACTGGGTAAGTTAGGTTTAATCTAGTCAACATGATACGGTTATATAATATTAAGCTAGTTCAAAAAAGTGGTTTATCTCAGAAACACGGTGCTTATCTTGGAAGACCTGTATATTGAAAAGAGTATAATAGTCAATGATAGGTCATGCCTATTTTTGGCTAAAAAATGCGAAACAGAAATTTCCTAAACGTGGTTGGAATTGGATAGATACAGTGCTGATTATGTTATGTAGTTGATGAAATGTTTCCCAGTAAATAAGTTTATTTATGAAATTGTAGATTAGTGTACATAAACTCTATCCAGTCAAGATAAATGTTATAATTATAGTCTAATTTTAACCAAAGGTGTATTTAAGTCAGAACAAAACGTTTAACAAAATTAGTAATATAGGGTAAATCTAATGAAATTGAAGGATGGTTTTATAGTATAAAAAATAGGATTATAAAAGTGATATATAAAATACACGGAAGAAGGTAATTGAAATAGTATAATAAATACGAAATAAACTCTCTAGTGTTATTTTGTGAAAATTGGACTCAATTTAGCCTAAAACATTCAAGATTGTTCTGAAAAAGACGGCAGCTTAAATTTTACTTGTCAACATTGTTACTTATTAACATTTTCTTGTCATATCACGCATAAGTCCACAACCAAAGTATGCCAAAGTTTTCTATCAACTTTGTGAGTCGGCCGCAACTCCATCTGAGTGTTTTCGTGTCACGCTCCATTGATCGTCCCCTTTGGTCTCCCATGATTTCTCTTTCCACCAGAAGTCCAGTGCATGTCTACTCTCGTAATGGATGTCAGTGATATTCTACAGATGTGGCCAATCCATCTGTGGGTTTAACTTCGAGAGAGAGAGAGAGAGAGATGGGCTACATGCTTGTTCTTTTGTGTAGTTCCTTGTTTAAAATTTTGTTGAGCCAGCAAATTCGCAGAATTCTCCTGAGATACTTATTTTGAAAAACTTCTAGCATCTGACATATGCCTTTAGTAACTTTCATAGACTAGTACACTCGATACGTTATTCTTGAACAGACGCATTGTGGTCCTGTTGCTGATTTATTTGTCTTCCAGACATTATTTAATGATACAAAAGCCCCTCTGACCTTACTGATCCTTGCCTTTTGTTACCTTGGCCCCAAGATAAGTCAATTTAGTCACCTCTTCAATGATATGTCCTCCAATTGTTATGGGCGCCTTCGAGTCCAGTCAAAATATGACAAAAAACGTTAACCGACCACTAATTGCAATAGAAATGAAGTTGTGTTTTTCTGAAAGCTTAGGATCTGCCGAATAACATACGAAAATTATAGTAAAATGAAATGAGTGGAACATTGTTTATTTTTAATATTTTGAGCATTTCAGTTTCATGCAATCTAGAAATTGGCATAACTCTGTCAATGTATATAATAAATAAACATAAATAGTATCTTTATCCATGTTTTAATGGTTTATCTTACATTAGAAGTATGTTTCAAACATCTGGGTCAACTCCTTATATGATAATATGGAGTATCCCTACCCCCTTTAAGTGACGCGTCGTCAGTGAAAATAAGCAAATAAGCATAACTTTGCCATTTATCAAAAGCCAGGGTGGTTATATGTGAGAGAAATTGGTGTATCCCTACCCAGAAGCCCAATAGCCCTTCTACCAAAAATGGGCAAATAACAACGTTTGAGAAGGACTCACAAAGTAATATATTTAAACACACATAACATGTATCTACCAATGTTTTCTATTTCTTGTGAAATATGGTCATATTGTGCTACTTCCTCCCCCCCCCCCACTATTTCAGAGTATGCAAATCTACTACTTGACTTTTGACTTGACTTCCCTCTACCGACCCCCCCCCCCCCACTAGAGTGGCATCTGCCTGCCAAAGATAAAAAGCATCCACAATGCTCCATGACTTTTACCATCAGAAAAAAGAAACAGATACCCAAGTTGAGAAGATGCGACTGACCAAGACGGCAGCACAACTTATCAAAAATGATATCAAATCGAGAGTAAAAGATAAGGATGTATATCCTCCATCCAACATTGATATATCCAATACCAACATCGCAACAGGATATCTCCCAGAATCGCTCACAGTTCTACTAAGAATGATGTTTGTGGTAAAGGGTAAGGACTTGGGGCACGCTACTCAACCTAGGGTTCTACAAACCTCAATATTGTTGTGGCTCGGTGTCCAAATACATTTTCATTTCGCATCCAGGATTTGTATAGATTCATTAGCTGCCCTTGGATACAGCTGTTTCTATTCCAAGGTTCAAAGCTATAAACGAGGTGCAGCTGTCACATGTTGTACAGACATCCCATCCCGGGTTATATAACTGGACAATGTATTTAATACATTGGATGGGAAAGACACATTCTGCGGGATGGGTTTAATAGTCAATGTCACACCCAAGACAGATCGAACATCAGTGATTCAATGAGTTACTGTGTCAGCAGAAGATATCACTAAAGTTGACCGTATTAATATCTGATATTTTACATCGGCATGTCGTGGTTTGGTTTGGTTTTGTTGTTCGGGGAGAATCTCCAGGCTGTCGCTTAATCAGGACAGCCTCTATGTTGCAGTGGTTGAGAAAACTCCTCCCCCACCACTCACAGGGGAGCAGTACGGAAAGATGGAGCCGAAATACCCTGAGGGTGGTCACTGCCAGAGTGTTTTACGTCCTCAGAGGGTTTTTAACGTCTCCCTTTATTTTAAATAATTCAGTGGAGACGGAAGCGCCATTTAACGTGGTCAGCCACCCACGAAATTAATCCCTGGAAAAGTTTCGACCTCTTGCGGGGTTTGAACCTGTGACCGTTGGCATCAAGTGCCGGGTGCTTAACCGCTAGGCCACCGGACCTCATTATGGCATGTCGTGGTATGGAGTCATTACTATATGAGAAGTTACTAGTAGCTGCCTCTGGTAAGATATCTACTAATATGGATCTTTTGTGGAAGATTTATCTGACAGTACAAGCTCCAAAGCCGTCTTGGACAGGAACGATGCAGATGATAAACGATGGGGAGCATCCTAGACAGGCATCAGTTGTTTGTATTCCTTCAAATTATAGATCTAAATCCCAGAGATCTCACGTGTATCTACTCAACCTTGCATTTTGTTTGTCATCATGTACGGCCTTATGATGTCACGCCAGTCCTGACCATCGACCAGCCACTGTGTTGGAAAGCTCTCACAACAGTCAAGAGTTAGCCAGTGAACAGTAAACTCCATTCAGTTGTCCTTCAATTTGGAAATATTCAATGACAGACCAACGGACTCCTGAACTCTGGATCCAGTATATGGAGATGATAGACATTGTACATATGTTCTTGAGATCAGAAAGAGCAGGTGACTGGTTTCTCAACTTGCAGACTTTACACAGAATGTTACCATATATATAGCAGCTGCTGGACATAATCTCTATACAAATTCACTTTACATATTTCTGATGAGGAGTTTTAAAACATCAGGTGGGTTAACTAGAGGACGGGGTATGACGGAGACACAACGCTTGGTATGGGTGATGTCTAGTCCTGTTTGTGCGGAGGTAAACAATGCGCTTCAAGAGCTAACAGGTGTCAGCTACACAACCAGTCACCAACATAAGGACCTCACACACTCTCGTCAAAGCAAGGCTATCACTGATACCAGAGTGATGGTGGCATTCATGGTATAGTTGGTAGCGCGTTGGACCAGATATCACTACTATTTGAGTCCAAATCTCGGCGTGGTAATATCTAAAGGGTGTTTCATCTTTAACTTCACTTCGATAAAAGTGGCCATATAATATCAATCATCATCATCCCCCAATCGTTATGGGATCTGTTGTTTCGCAGTGCCTTCATTTTGTTGACATTTCTGGCATGGTTCTCAATTTTGCTTTGGATGTCTCCATAGCGGTCTAACAGAAGAGCTGTCATCTGCGAAATCTAGATCATCCAGTGTTTCTGTGAAGGTCCACTTGATGCCACCTTTTCTTGTCTTGTTGAAGTTTGGGGTAGAGACCCCTGGCTGTCGCCTATTGGGTACAGCCACCTGGTGTTGGCTTCTGTTGTTGTGACGATTGGCGTACTATGTGATGTTTAGTATGGTGGAACCTCAGTTTACTATAGAAGTCAATTTTGGAGGAGAAAAAACCTTACCGGTTGCCTGGTTGGACTAAAACCTCCTCCTACTGTAATGTCGCGGCCGGGAACCTCCGGCCTCCCGAACAGCACGGATTATGGGTACGGGGGCCCAAGCTCTTATCCACTAGTCCATAGGGGCGGTCTGATCTGTCCTTGGTATATGTAGGGATCTTTCTGGAGAAGTGGAGTTATGATGTCTGGTAGGAATGTTGATTTCCTTATGAGCAATGCTGCTAGGTGGCGGTCTGGAAGTTTGTGGTCTTCCGGGCGGAGGTGACCTTTAAGTGATCTTCGGTGCTTCGGGTAGGCTGGGCAGTTCAGCAGATAATGTACCGAATCGTACACTTGTTGACAGTGCCGGCATAGTGTTTGGGGTGACGGGCCGGTGAAGTTTCTTGTGTAAGCCCAGAAACGCAGTCTTCTGAGCTGGGTATCGGCCAATCTGTTGTTGAGGATATTATGTCCAACTACAATGGTCTTCTGGTACCAATCCTTTGATGCTGATGTGTAGTCTGTGTAGATTGATTCCAGTCGATTGGAGATGAATCTGTCAACAAGATAGTTGAATGTGCCTGGGGTATGTTCGGCATATTCGATGACGTCTAGGCTCGTGGCTTCGTTAGCTAGTTTATCGGCTCGGTCGTTGCCCTCAAGGTTAATGTGGCTAGGAACCCAGTGGAGTATTACTTGGATTCCCCGCTGCTTGAGGGCTGATGCCGTGGTGTATATTTCTGTGATGATTTCCGGGTAGGTGTGGAAATTGGCTGTGGTGATGATGGTTAGTGCTCCCATAGAGTCCGAGTGGATGATGACTCTTTCGTGGATAGTCCGTCTCGATATCCATATTAGTGCTGCTTTGATTGCGTGCAGCTCGGCTAAGGTAATCGGGGTGTGGTTTGGGATTCTGCCTCTTAGCTCTTCGTCTTTTTCTTTGATGAAGCAGGCCCAGGCTGTAGTTCCGTTATCTTGGGAACTGGCGTCGGTGTAGATGTTGATGGTGGTGTTCGGCTTTCATTCAAGCAGGCAATTCTCTTTGTTGCTTCTATTGCTGCGCCTTCTGGATCAACTTTCTTCTGGATGGGATTCTGTATGATTACTTGTATGGGTGGTTCTAACCATGGAGCACGTTCCTTGGACATTGGGGGATGACTGGAGGTATCCCGATTTCTTTCTGAAGCCAGGCAGCCTTGATTGACCATGATGCGTCATTGAAGACTCTGGGATCTTTTTGTGTTTCTTCTTGGACACGCTGTATCATGTCGGTCTGAATGGGTTTGGTAGCAGTTCTCAGGAGATATGTGGCCGTCTCCTTCTTTATTAAGAGTCGGAGGGGCAGAATTCCGGATTCTCTATATATCATGATGGAGTTGGTTTCGTTGGGTAGCCCCAATATGTAGCGAAGTGGTGCTCGTTGTGTTGTTTCCAAGTTCTGTAACGCTGTGCTACAGGCCAGTAGAAGGACGGGCGCAGCGTATAGTATAACTGACTGTATCAAGGACTTATACAGGGTTATAAGCATCTTGGTGTTGACGCCAATCTTCAGATTGGTGATGGCCTTGATCATGTTGAATCTGGAACTTTGCGTTTTGTGACTGCTACGTGTTGAATGAAGCTGAGTCTTCTGTCTATGGTTACCCCGAGCCACCTTTTCTTCCTAATTTTGTTTCTTTTATGACCCAGTCGATCCCAAGGCAGAAGAGGATGGGATATAATATGCATCCTTGTTTCAAAATCCTCTGTCAGGTATTGGCCACAGACGATCTTAGACCTAAAATCACCATAGAGCAGCTTAATTCCTTTTCGAAATCAACTATGTTTGCAAAACTGGTGTGTTTCATGATCTGCCGCAGTGTAAAAATATGGTCCCCACAAGATCTTCCTTTCCGAAAGCCTGCCTGTTCTTTTCACATAAGTGGGTCAATGGCTGCCGAAATTTTTTCAAGAATAACCCTTCTGAAAACTTTGCTAGTAACCGATAGCAGAGTAATCCCTCTCCAATTGTTGCACATACTAAGGTCTCCTTTCTCTGGTAATTTGACAATCAGCCCCGTCTTCCAATCACTTACAGTATTTCTTCTTCCTCGAAGATCTCTAACTAGGTTCTACTTTGATTGTTCCTCAGTCAGCTCCCGGCGCTTTTAATATCCACTCTTCTTTCTGTTCTCTTCGGTAGCCTAAGACTTTCTTGTTTGTTTCCGTCGATAACTGATTGAAACCATCAATTTTTAATTCTTGTTCCTCTCGAAGTACAGGTATGGTCGTCGACTTACGACATACGCAACATACGACTGTTCGACTTTACGACCGACGGTTCGACTTAAAGATGATTATAATATCATTACACAGTAAAATATATACGTGGGATAATTATAACATAGCCCGACTTACAACCAGATCAACGTATGACCGCGGTCGGTCGTAATTAACCTATCAAGGTCGTAAGTGAAGGACTACCTGTATGAAAATCGGTTTTGCAAGTCGAGAAGCTTTCCTTTTGTCGGTGGTCTTCAACTTTTCTATGACAAATCGCAATTAACTCTGCCATGGCCTGTCCAATACCAAAGACCAACATGTAAATGGTACAAGGAATGAAGCTACCCAGGAAGTTGGGATCATGAAGGATGTCACCCAAATTCCCAGTTGAAAGCTAACACCCCTAGAGTGGAGCTCCTCAAGCCGACAACCAAGATACGTACGTGTGGGCTCCTACAACGTGAGAACACTATCACACGGGAAATCTTCAACAAGAACTGTGGGAGATGGAGAATTACAACATCGAACTTCTTTGTATCAGTAAAGCACGCTGGATACACCTGGGAAAGAGAACCTTGTCCATGGGACATGCCATTCTTTCTTCTTGCCAAACAGATCACTAGCACAGAGTCGGAGTTGCCATAATTGTGCCTAGAAAAGTGGATAAATCTCTGCTTGACTGGATTTGCAAAACTAACAGAGATTGCATCCCCGTAATGCACCAACGGAAGATGCAGAGGAGTTAATCAAGGATGCGTTCTATGAACAGTTGGAGAAAAAAATTACGGCCACACCCCGGGCACACCCCGGCGTAATTGTAAAGTCATGGCCGGTTGTCGAATTAATTAATGTTATGAAGAATTCGTGATCGCCCGTACGTGCCGCTTAACGGTTTATGGCCGACCAATTGTGAGGTCAAATGGGTGTGAAACCATAGATCTCCGATTTATTGATGTGGGAAAGAAGTTGGTGGTTCCGTGCCGCTTGGCGATTTGTGGTCAGCCGGTTGTTGGGATCGCACGGGTGTAGATGTCGTAGCCGCGGGGTTTGGTTGGGTTTGTACTGTATTAATGTTTTCGGGTGTGCATGGGGTGAATGTATGAAAGATTTGTTAGTGAATGTTTGTAATGGTACAGCCAAGTCAGCGGATATTAGATCATGGGATATGCAAGTCTCCACTGGACAACACGCTGATTGTGGTGGGGGGGGGGAGCATTCCCCTTTATATGCCTGTTTGGATGTGTGGGAGGAGTTTTAGTGGGGATTGTTCTTGACTCAGCCAAGTCAGCGGTGATTGGACCAGGTGACCATGCGGGGTCTACCGAACAATCACGCTGACGGTGCTGAGGGGACAATTCCCTATATATATCTGGATTTTCGTAGATATTTTTTTGGAGTGGGAGAGAGTAGTGGAGTGGTGGTTCTGGAGTGTATAGTTTCGAGGAGTGTATAGTTTTTGTACAGTTTTGAGTAGAGGAATAAAGTAGATTCGAGACTACATAAGTTCGGAATTTTGAAAGGGAGAACTTAGCTAAGGCCGAGATCCGGGACGGATGGAGGGCCGATCTCGGTACTTTTCATAATGTGGTGGATACCTCAACGCAGTAGTTGAAGAGGACAATACAGGAAGAGATAGGGATGTGGGAACCCAATTCGGCTTTGGATGCATGAATAACAACGCTAAGAGATTTTAATTCTGACCTATGTGTGGACAATAACTTAGTAATATATTCATTCAAGCACAGAACCATTCATAAAACCACTTAATTAAAGGACTCCAGATGGTAACACTGTCAGTCAGATCGTTCAGGTGATAATCAATTAGATGCATGTCTGGCACCAACCCAAGAGGGTAGTGTCTTGCTTTCCATCCAATTAATGAATAGTTCTGAGTGGTTCTTGGCAAATCTGGTCAATTGCTGTCGTAGTGCATTTTCATAACGATTCCACGCTCTTTGTTAGCAGATTTTGACGTGAAAGATCACATTCAGAAAATTGAAATTTTAGCAAAACATTGACTATAGTGTTAATATTTGCATCCAATGACAAATCTACACGTACTTACAAAGAAAAGTAAACTATTTCCGCATTTTAACCCCGTCACCTAGTTAGGCTCAAGTATCGTCAAAGACCATATAGAATACGATCTGCCGTAATCAATAGAATTCGGTGTCGCCATCTGGTAACTGACGGCGGCACTAAGCACTGGGTCACGTGTACCGACCTTGTGGACAATGCCTCCAAATTCAAAGCAGTCGATGGGGCGTGAAGGGATCTAATTTGCGAGTATTTCAAGTTTCTCCTGAATCTATACGCACGTATTCTTATTCAGAATAAGTACTGTAACCCAGTTTTCCTAAAGATCAAATACTTGATAATGAAAATTGATATATTTGCCTAGTAGTTTGAAGTTTCCTCTCGTCCGACGGATCAAAATAGCAAGCATTGCTTTGTGAATTGATCACATGTGACAGGAGTACTTCAAATATGAGTAAGTACCGTAACGTAAGCGCCATATAACATATACATAAGTTACGGTACTTTCTATTTGTTACTTTACTGATCAGTCAGACTTAAAGGGATATACTTATGTCACCACCTGGACTGATTTATCCAGTTTTCTCTTTTAAAATATTGACATTAGCTTCATATGTTTTTGATGTCATGACCTGTGGCCGCAGTCAATACGACGCTTTCTTTGCAATTGTACAATAACTTATTTTAAACTTACATTACATCAATGAATTATTAGTAAGGAAGGGGGGTACATGCATAAATGAGAGGAAGGACAACGGGCAGCCAACCAGCCGGCATTGTACCAAGTAAAGTCAAATATTTGAGAGGATGATGATGATTGGTGTTTTACGGCCACTTTTGTGCACAAGGTAGGCTAAATGGGCCGAGCGACCTCCGAGGGTAATGAGGCGAAGTCAAAGATGAAACAAATTTCAGATATGCCCACGCCGAGATTCGAACACGGGTGGTATTGATCTGTGGTCCAACGCGCTACCGCTAGACCACGGAGGCGCCCTAAATATTTGAGAGGAGGTCCAGAAGTAAGAGGATGATGATGAATGGGACCGAAGGTAGCAATTCCATCATTCCAAATTGTTCCAGGAGCCATATTATTGTTGTAGGCCTACATGAATATCCAACGACATGTGTCCCTTTAAAATGCTGTGATGCAAAATTGAAAATAAATTCGTCTGTTTCTTTCTTGTTTGATCTGTGCAGGCTTATTATGAACAGTGAAATAATGAAATGAACCCCCCCCCCAGGAAAAAAAGACAGGCACAAAGCACTGGAAGTATACGAAATGTTTAAAGTCCTGATTAATATAGAGCCCGGAATTTCTTTTGGGGAATTTGCATGTAGCTAACGTAATCCGGGGCCATACTTTTAGGATATAAACACTGAATGGAAAGGGAGGTCTGAGAATCTTGGGGTCATTTGCGTAAGCATGTACATTTGTGCCATTTGGTTTTTGCTTATGGGAGGAGGGGTCTAAAAATCCGGACTTTTATGCGTTCATACCAAATGGATGGCCCCTAAGACCACGTCCACTTTTTCCGGGGTCGCGTCCATGGCACAGTGAGTTGAGAATAAAATCAGAAATTACTCACTGGATTTTTTATATTGTAAAAATGACCCCGGCCCCTACCACGGGAATAGGCCTATACGGGGGCAAAATAATGATTACTTCCTGGGTCATTTCGTTATTTCTCTGTTCATATAATAAGTCTTCTGCGCACGACCAATGTTCTGGATTTTCATCAGGTTTTTAATGTTCATGCCGAGAGACTTGGATATCGTCACGAGTAGTGACAGATATCTACCACTTCTTTACTGAAAATAAAACATCTTGTTTTTAAAACCATTTATTTATGCTTTGTTTATTCCGACCAGATGCAATGGGTTTATTGGAATGAAATCGATAGTAATGTGGTAGCGTGTTTGGATCACAAATCACTATCACCCGTGTTCGAATCTCGGCGTGGGCATATCTGAAGGGTACATATTTCATCTTTGACTTAGCTTCATCACCTTTGGATGTCGCTCGGTCCATTTAGTCTACCATGTGCACAAACGTGGCCGTAAAACATCAATCATCATCATCATCATCACCATCATCATCAATAGCAATGCAGGCTCTCACATCTAGACAATGCATACCGAACTGTTTGTGTAATGATTAGTACTACCCATGGCATGTTGCACATCGGTGCATATTGACGCATGGTGGCCTTAGGCCGGTTCCCCCCTGATCCTTTAGGGCGAATGTCCAGGAGGCCGTAGCGGAACCTCTTTGGGGAACCAAACTAACTTGGTTGAAGCCATGCAGGCACTCCATCCACCAGTCATAATACCAGTACTTGGAGAAGTCCCACGATACTGTCAGTACCGTAACACCCATAATAGTCAATCCCTGGTATCAAGGTTTCTTTAAGTTCGTAATGTTCAAAAGGTGATACAAAACTAAAGACAGCTATCGCATTGATCAGTCAGCACTCCTAGAAATACGCAGGATGTAAATCTTTGTTTACGAAATGGTCACTGTCATGTAGACATCAGTACTGTAGCTTCAGTCAGGACCGTAACAGGTCTAAACATACCTGTTTCAGTAAGAAAACCGTTAAATTAGCCAAACTAATCCGGTCAATGATAAAGAACAATTACAGATAAAGTTATCGAACCCCAAAAAATCTAAAATAAAACTACTTAGTAGCAGTCCAAGTAAAACTGTTTTAGTGGAACTTAGTCACAGTGTACAAAGTGTAATGGGTAAAATATGTGCCTTCTTTATTTTTGCCAGTCGGAATTGTGCAATACAGCATTTTCACATACCCGGTATTGATTTTTCGCTATTGAACTTCTTCTGATGCCAATTTCGCAGGAAATATATGTTAGTTTTTGTAAAATTGGTCTTTAAATATACGTTACAGTACTGATGTAATACACGTTAAAGTAATTCTTTAGTTGTCAATATCCTTTTCAGATTTATCCAATAGCTTCATACATTGATTTTAAAATGTAAACACCTTTTAAATATCATAATTGTAACTGACAATGGTTCAATAAAACGGCCCATACACCTTCGTACGTACGCGGAGTTTGTTTCATGGCAGCATTCAGTAACCTTATATGGAATCATCATGAATATTCTGTACTATCCCTTGTCCCTTAGTAAACTCCGACGTACCTTTGCCCAGTGAAATATTATCATTCATAAGTTGTTTGTGATGTCATCACTCTCCGTTTGCATTCACTGAACATGCATGTATATACTCTCGCATAATTAATTATCCAGATGGCTGCCAGCTCAATCTGATCCATGAAATACAAAACTTATTGCGACCTTTCTACCCACACAACCAATTTATGTATTATTTAAATTTCTATACAGTTAATTGGCTCCTTCACTCCTTTTACGAATTTCCAAATTTTTAACAACGAAAACACGAGAGTAATTGAAATAGAAGAAAAACGCTGAAATTCCTACTGACGGATTTTAGACATCTAGTGAACAGGCATAACACATTTGTCTTCGTTTTAAAGGCTAATATGCATACTGTAGATCAGCTTAATTTGGTGACAGCAAAATCTGGCGATTTCGTAATTTTGAACATATTGGTGACAGCTAAAAATGCCGAATTTTGGTCTGTCAGTTGATTTTTGCTTTCTTTTCTATGTCATTCAGAGAAAACCACATTTCAAAGCATACCGTTATTCACCACCCATAACCAAATCAGAAGTAGACTACATCACTGGCCTTTATGTAACTAGCAATTCGATTCTAAGCAGATCTGAACTAGTAATTGACAAACCATTGCCATGATTGAATGACAACAAAGTATAACTGATATACAAGCTAAAGACAAATTGCAATTAACATGATGAGAAGGTTACCTACATCAAATTGTATATAGAGGTGTAATATAATAATATAATGTTTTCATATTATTTTTCTATTCTCAGCAAACGAATATAAATTATAACAAATCTTTTGTCCGCAAATCAATGTCAGTGCATGACGCCTTGACATCCGACCGAAAAAATGCAGACACTCAACTCAGCCTTAAGATCACTAGACTCAATTAACCCTCTACACGCAGGCTGGTTGTTTCATGCATTTGATTTTGCTACTCGACAAACTGATGTTCTTAAACATGGTTGGAAAAAAACAGGACTATTGATCTCTATTATGAGTGATTCTGATGGTGACAATGTCAGGGACGAATGAGCTTAAAGATTGTTTTATTATAAACTGCAATGTGAACTGATTGTTGAATGAATGAGAATATTACACATGTTCAGTGTGTTATCAAATAGTGCTTTCAGAGTATAATATGAAGTTCTATACAGCATAATATTTTGTCGACAGGAAAAAAATGGCGATATTATGCCACTCCTTTCGCCATTATTTCATAGTCGCCAAATTAAACAGATCTACAGTATTCAGATAAATTCCAGAACACTCATTAAACTGGTCTGTTGGGAAGCTGCGAGAGTTGATTGTGACGTTAACATGTTACGCCAATTTGATTGATATCCGGAAGGCATATATGTCCAAGAGTTAACGGGATATCGCAAGTGAAGTTATTTGTGTGTTTGTTCTTTGATATGTCACAAGTCAATAATTGAATAAACAGATACCCCCCCCCCAGTTCTATAAACAAATAACAGACCAATCAGGTCAATTGATTTTGGCTACAAACAACACTAGCGTATGATTACCATAGTCTAATAATGAGGCCCTAACTTATTGTATATTACTTTTATCAGTAGATCATTTTACTTTTAATATTACAATATTATGAATATTATATTAATATATATAACTCTGATAACATATTAATAATTTAAGCCATTCTAAAAACTACTTTTCAAATATGTCACAAATTTGTTGGCTATGCCAATATATATATATATATATATATATATGCTTTTGACAGTTTATGACGCTATATCATGACAATTAGACATAACAGCGCGACATTTCTTTGCCACATGGTTGCTAAACGGGCAGGCATTCTTAAAACCATACCGGTTCCGATATGTATGATAAGATTAAGAAACAGTTTATGTCTGAATCTATGTAGCAGTTATCTAAATTATAAACTTTTCAGCCACTCGCCAGAACATATATAAATTTTATGCCGTTTTTTATTATTTATGTTTCATCTGTACCGAGAGCAACAAATTAAATTAAATTAACTCAGTATGTTTTAAATTTAATTAATAATAGTTTGATGTACTACCTAAATCCCGGAAGTATTGTGACGTCATTTGGTACATGTGCAAGTGTGGAAATAGCAAGAAAATTATATTTACACATTCAGATCAGCTATTCTTCAGTACTTTTCATGGTATTTCGATAACTGGGGAATGCTTGGAATATAGGCCTATAAAATAAATAGATATGCCAAAGAAAAACAAATCTTCAGCAAGAAAACAAGTGAATGGCGCAGTTGACGTTGCCGTTGACGAACATCTGTGCAATGACATGGAACAACTGTCAACAAGGTATACCGTATTATCGGCGTATAGGGGAGAAGTGGGCGAGGTTCGACCAGGCGAGGTGAATCGACCACAACATTAAAACCCTATTCGTTATTTAGTACAATTAGATCTAGTAGGTTTAGGTTGTAACATAATATATCACTGAATGAATATTTGTTTTATGTTTACTTTGTCTTTGAAACAATTTGCAACAATATTGAATAAAACAATACAGTTTATACACTATTAAAAACAATTCGCGACCGAAAGTGGGCGTGTGAAAATTCCAACTTTTCCCACTAGGTCAGTCAACATGTCAAAACTCTGTAAGCAACGTTCACGCCATTTACTTTGTGTCACTGTTAGATTTTCACCGTTTTTTTATCTTCATTACGACATTAGATGATTAGGGCTAGGCGATTAGCTCTCTGTGTCATTGTGTGGTATCAATTCGGACAGTTAATCACTTAGTGTATGTAGAAATAACATGTCCTTTTCATGTAAGCTTATGTCAATAAATTTAGAAATATCAAGGGAAACAAAAGTGGTCGATCTGCCCCTCCATTTTGTCGATTCGCTCTTTGCAGACTATAATTTCTGTGTCACTAACCTAAATGGGTCTTCAGATAATGATTATATGACACTGACATATTTCTAATTTACATAAATTATTAGTAAGATCATTTCCCCCAGGTACAGCCTTATGAATTCAGGCACAGACATTCACTTTTGCAGTCACCTGCCCTGTAGAATAGGTGGAGTGTGATTTATCACCCCCCCCCCAAACAAAAAAAAATCACCTGCCCTGAATTTATGTATAAGAGACATGTCAATACATTCACCAGTTACCTACATGATGTTAATTCTGATATTAGTAGACACAATCCACCAGTTATATAGTTATGTTAATGATTTTTTCTCATTAATAAGCCAAGTTGATACTAAACTACCTTTTGACCCCATTACATGAATCCAGCTAAACAATTTTCAGCTAGTTCAGAAAACACAGGCTCTGGATATAACCAGTCTTTTCCCAGCCAGTGGTGAAAGTAGTTAAGGTTATTAAAAATATAATATATTATGTTAATCCGGCAATACCTCTTCTTTCTAGAATATCCTGATGTCTCCCATAAATGCACGAGAAATGAAATGAATTTATATTTTAGTGCTAGTTTGATAATATGAAATAGCTGTCTGTATTTCAAATGTTTTTTCTGCTGAAAGATTAATATAATCTCTCCTATTTGTTAGGCCACAGTTAGAAATAATTTGTGAATTCAATATTTTATATTATATGCCTGAATATACATTTTACATTTCCCCACAAATATGAAGTGAACAAACGTTTATTTCAGTGAACAGTATATGCTGTTCAGGATTTCGCCCTCAAAAGGGAGTCATTATTTTCTCACAACGCAGTTAAATTCACTTTTAGTTATGTTTGCAGTCACAACTAACTAATCTGCTTTTGAAATGTTGGCCGATTTACCGAGGATTGCCGATCTCTATGAAAAGGGCTATTGGTCAAGAGCGGAGGGTGTTTTTATAACATATAACCAGTCAATGAAAAGAGCCACTGCATTATGACTCAACTACACACACACACAAGGAGTTGCATGGTTTACAGTACAATAAACCATTGACCCAAAGCTCAGTATTGTGGTAGACATTTCTCTGACTTGTTAGTTAGCTACACATATATTTTTTTCTTTGTACAAATGAAATAGTAATATTATGGTATGCTGTAAATATGAGTCTTTGTTTGTTGCAAGTAAATCAAACAAATTGTGGACATGCTGAAAATGAAGATTTATCGGTTTTATGAAATGATGATGGGGCACCTCCGTGGTCTAATTGGTAGTGCGTTGGACCACAGATCACTACTCCTGAATTCGAATCTCGGCGTAGGCATATCTGAAGGGTGTTACATCTTTGACTTTGCTTCATAACCTTCGGAAGTCGCTCGGCCCATTTAGCCTACTGTGTGCACAAAAGTGGCCGTAAAACATCAATCATCATCATCGATGTACCATGTTATAGATATATTATCAAATTTTATGTCTTGTAAATGCATGAATTTATAAAGTATTATATATTTATATCCTGATATGTGAATCATGAAAAGAAACAACAAGTGAATACTGAAAGATTAAGAATTATAAGAAACACCATGTGTGGTCAAACTGCCCTGCACTGTGGTCAAACCTCCCCTCCTGCCACTGCTTATGTAAATAATGTTTACAACATTGAATTGGGTTATAAATCACGTGATCAGTGCCTTATTAGGAGATTGAACATTAAGGGGCTGAAAGAAAAGTACTGCTTGCCTATTGCTGTATTACATATACCAAGATCAAACCATTGAAGTGTAAGGTGATCGAACCTTTCCACCTCTCCCCTAGACCTATTCTAGATGTCTAGTACTACAGTATTAGGGTATAGATATAGAATATATCTAGACTAAAGTCTAGTATAGCTCTAAATCTGTTACTGAGAGTATCAATATAATTTGAATATGTAGACTAGTGTTGATAAACATTTATAATTGTATGTTATTAAAGACTTATTCAGTTATTGGTATCACTAGCTGAGTCATTTTGATTTTAAATTATATAGATCTAGACACTCACAATGCCACCGAATGACCAGGTTATGGACTATTCACCCTCAGTTGCAATCGCCCTTGGTAGAAAAAGACTTTATCGTTATTCGCCCTTAATAAAATTCGCCCATGTTTTGTTGTAATATATATATTTCTATATATTTGTCTGTCTGAAATGACATGAGGGTACACTCTGGTGTGCTATCCATGAAGTAATCCCTGACGTGAGGATCGCCGTTTTCATTGGAGTCAGGCTATTTGGCACAAGGTTCAGGATTTGGGTTTTGCTGTGGCTTAAATTCATCCACCGTCTCTTCTGTTTGCTCTTCCTACCAGCTGAACCAATAGAACCTGTATTTGCAACTATCTTTGCCCTTGACACCCTTACTTTCCCAATACCCCATTCACTGCGCCAACTGCTTGACTACATTTCGAACACATGAGTACACAGCACCATCTGGCCTCCAGTGTGCTGGTTTTTGTTTAACCACAGCATCCGAATAAATAAAAACTCTGATGGATGGCACTGACTACTGAACTCAAAAATTCACTGACAGAACTTACATTCTACTAGCTGATTAAATTGCTCCACTAAGACTAGTAAGAGGCCAGCTTTGTGGATGTGCAAGCACAGTTGATTGCCGAAGAAAATTTGAAGCTGGTCAACGCTTAAAATATAATATTTAAACAATAAAATAAATATAATATATTAATCTATATATTATAAATATAATATATAAAATATAAAAATAAGCAAACAAAGATCTTTGTATAATGGGAAGATTATGTGGATGGAAAGGGGCTACTATGTGAGGTCAGCAAGATACACAAAACATGCACATAGATTTAAACTGCTACTCTATACTGTTATATATTTTGCTGCTCTTGTCAATCTACCAATATGTTTTTTTATATTTGGTAATAAATAGTATTTTGACTATTTGGTAATACAATGTATTTGATCTACTTGGTAATAACTTGTATTTTAACTAACTGAAGGGCAAGTGAAGGGAGATGGTTCTCGAAGACAAATATAAAACGGGGCAAAATTAACTGCAATGTGAATGAAATTGAGGGCGAATAGTCTAGTTCCCAAATGACGATTGAACCATTTTGAGGGATTGGGTTTTAGATACTTTGATCCCCTAAGTAAATTTACAACTGGTTAGTCAGTGACAAGAGTCCAGCTGAATTATTTTAATTTAGGTCAGAAAACACATTGCCTGTGGATAGTTCTACTGAATAACCGGTAGCACCACCCCCTAAACTTTATAAACAAATAACAGACCAATCAGATCAATTGATTTTGGCTACAAACACCAGCATATGATTACCATAGTCTAATAATGGGGCCGTAACTTATTGTATAATAATTTTACTTTTAATATGACAATATTATATTAATGAAAACTACTTTTCATGTATATCTGGGGAAAATATGTTACAAATTGGTTGGCTCTGCTAATATTTATATATAAAAATATGTTTATGTCATTAAACCATGGTTTTTGACACTGTCATAAACTTGCCAAACCTGATTGCTAATATCAGTTTATAAAGCATGATCCTGGTGAACTTAAACTCATAGGCAGGGAGAGAAATGTGTTATTATGGGCTGTATAGTAATGTAGATATCCACAGGTCTCTAGCACCTGGGTTCAAGTCTCAGCTGGGCTATATCTCAAGAGTATTTCATCTTTCACTTGGCCTCTTCAGCATTGGCAGACTCAGCTTATTTAGTCCATTGCATGTTCACAAAAATGGTTGTAAAATAGCAATATATACAGGCAGAGGTAATTAAATTGTTGAAACATTTAGATCTCCTAATTAATGTCAGTTTGGTGTAAAAAAAAGGTCAGATTTAGATTGGATCATTGATTGTGAAGAATGAGTATCAAATAAATCTTGTATATAGCATTTTACTGTGTAATTGTCATAATTTTCTTATATGGTTTTAATAAATTATTACAATATATATATATATATATATATATATATAGTACATCCAACATGGATGAGGCATCTAAAGCAGACATATTCTTTGGCGATGATGAGGAAGAAGTAGAAGCAGAAAAAGATGATTCAGAAAAAAAGAAAAGTGGAAAGAAGAAGAAAAGCGCGAAACAGAAGTTCTTTGATGAATTAAAAGATGAGGAAGATAGCACAGAAGTGGCTGAAACAGAATTGCCTATGGTGAGCTAATGATCTTGATAGTTGGTTTCCATCTGCTGAAGTTGGTTTTGGTTGACTGGCTTAGCCATAATGTATAGACTAAAAGAATTATTAATAAAAGTTTTGTTTATATTTATCATCCATACATCTGATCACGTTCCATGAATGCAAGTGGATGATGATTGATGTTTTACCCCATGAATGCAAGTGTATGACTGCATGTGTGTGTGTGTGTGTGTACCAGGTGTTGTGTTGGCACAGAAATTAGACCACTCCATACACACATATATATATATATATATAACATACAGGAACAGTAGATGCCTACTTTACTTCTCTATTTGTTAATGATCAGATGAATCACAAATTATTTTACTTGGTTATTTCTCAGTCGTATTTAGTGTAAAATACATAACATTAAATTATTTACAGCCAACAAAAGGAAGAAAAAAGAAGACTGTAAAAGAAAAGAAGAAGTACTTTGAGTCCGATTCTGGAGACGAGAAGGTGACAGAAGATAGCAAACCGAAGGCTGAAGAGGACAAAGAAGAGACTGTTTATATTTCTGATGAGGAACCAACAGATAAAGATCCAAAAGGTAAGAGAATTTTTACATGAATACAGTTTCCTTGCTGGTTATGTTTACAGGTATGTTTATAAAGAAACTGAAAGTGCCAAAAATTGTTTCCAGATGCTGTATGAAACAGAGAACCAATGATGTGTTAAAATTCACATTCAAAGTCACCCAGAATTCTCTTTCTTGTAATCTGTTTTCCGAGTAATTCAGTAAACCGTCAAAAATGCTCATTTTGCTGGGACTTTGGTTGTGCTCTAAAACTTTGATGGACTGATTCATGTACTCCTTGTGTACCATAATTAACTGGAAAGGCTATTTCAGTACCTAAATTATAAATTGTTACCATTTTATTGTTATTTTCAAATTTCAGTTCAAATAACCATAATACATAATCTCCTGTGCGACTTCATCTGATATGAGGTAATTTTATGATACCAAATAAGTTATTTTGTGAGCACTTGCCATTTTTGTTGTCAGCTTGAAGACTTTGAATACCAGATTAAATGTCCAATAATTAATATAATTATACTGGTTTATTCTAATGTTAATCCAGTAAGTTCTTGACTTTGACAGATATAGTCATATACCACCAAAAATAGTGCTCTCTAGTTTTTGGGTTAAACTTACTATAATCAAATTTGATCTATCAGTATTAGACATAAGGCTATTCTTCTAATACAAGAATAACTTTAACACCCACAGAAAAAAAATAGAACAGATTTTATTGATAAACAAACCAAATCATGAGCAATAATGGAAGAAATGAACACCAGCGGCTGTCAGCATGCTGACGTATCTTATTTCATAGAAAGTAATCACCAGCAGTTATATCACATGATCAAAACTTACCTGAAATTGAGTTGTCAGTGCTTCTAAATTGGATTAATTCACTGTCTTTTGGTACTTTGATGTCAAATTCATAATTGAAACTCATTGTGGTTGCTTTAAAATGGACCTCTCCTAATTGTTTCATACCGTCAAGTTGATTATTATCCGTATATAGATAGATTTCTACCAAATATAAGTCTTACCATTTAGCTTAATTCACATAATGCCAAAATTACAAGTATATAACATGTGGTCATGTGATCAGTATATCATCAGAATTTTATAGGCCTTTTTGGTATAACAGTGTTGATCTAAATACAAAGTAAATGAAAACTGTTGACAGCGCCCATCTCAAATTGATCCTTTAGTAAGCTTCTGCCAACGGATAAACAAATTATTTGAATTGCTTGGAATATTGTTAATGAAGATTTGCTGCAAATATCATTTGCTGTACAAGAATGGAAAAAGTTATCATTAACCATGTATATTTTAGTATCCATATATTTGTATGTATTGTATATTAGACATGGAATCATGTTTATGTAACGACTGCCTGTAACTGAAGCAGACTCAGATGTTTGTTTTATAGACGACCTTGAAATATCTTAAACGGGTAACATATGATTTGTCTGTATTTGGTATGTAAATCATGTTTTTATATTCGTAACAGAAGACCTGCCTAAGTTAAGTAAGAAAGAATTGAAGAGGTTAAAAAAGAAGGTAATAACGCAGAGAAATTAATTAAGTAAATCATTATATTGCCAGTAGTTAGTAATTGTAGAGTACTTTAAGATTAGTCTTAATGTCTTGTTCAAAACGTATATTTATTTATTTTAGCCTCGTTACTTTAATTATTGATTTTTCCTTTAGGTACTAGACATTTTTTTCTGAACTGAGTAATTAGTAATTCACATAAAGGTCTTGTAATATCTTGGCTGATGTGTTCAGTATTTCTCATTTTCTCTTTTTTTCAAAAGACTAGTTTTTGTAGTTAACATATTATCATGTGCAGTGATTGGAATAGACAATGTTTTAGCAACATTGACACACTTATTTACGAAATATCACATTAAAAAAGACGCCAAGAGACTGCTATGTTGTAAAAAAATACCATATGCCTTTCTTGATTTGATGACTTGCACTTAGCCAAATTATTATTTGAAGACTCACCACTAATAAGCAATGACCTCTCTTCACTTCTCTGCGTTCTTTTGCTTTGTGCAAGTCTGTTGGAACAGATTATTGCTGAAGACTCCCCCCCCTCCCCAGAAACCATGCATGTATGAATGAAACAATGTAGTATTGATTATTCTTCAGTTGACAACACTTGTTTTACTTTGTAGGCAACGTAGCTCAAACACTGCATATGTGCTGCTATAGATTTTGTTTTTGAATTAAACAAGTTTTCTATGATCACATTGGCATTGTAAGGCCATCATATTCTTGCTTTTGAGTCGCATCATTTAGATATAATTGTCAGCAACATTAGACACAAATAAGCACGTTAACAATGTAGTATATTTAATATCTTTTCATAAATTAGTAATTTTTTCATGCATAAATTTAGTAAAAGAGAATAACTATTTTCAGTGTCAGTGACTGATTTGTCTTTGTTTTTTTAATATATTGTATGTCAATATTCAGATGTGTTTTGTGAATCTTAAATGTTTGAACTATTTTAGGAAGCTTATATGAAAGAAACAGCAGAACTTGAGAACCAGTTTTCATTATCTCAAGCTCAGAAATCAGCTCAGAAAGTCATCTTAGATTCAAATGATATCAAGGTAAAGTGTGTCACACTTTTGAATGTTTCCGTAAAGTAAGATTTGTGGCCTCACTAAAGAACAGATAATTAATAATTTCAAAATGTAGGCACTTCGTCATAAATGTAAACAACGGATGTATAATTATGCGGTAAGCCAAGCAGTATTTTTTTAACTGTTATTTCACAGCAATACAAACTATTCTATATTTGCTGTTTATTATTACAGGTAGAGAACTTCTCTATATCAGCACGGGGTAAACAGCTGTTTGTTGGAGCTACGTTACAGATAACAGCTGGTCGTCGTTATGGTCTGGTTGGACCAAATGGGTGAGTAATCAGCCGAGCATAGCTTTCAGTTCTAATATTAATGTTTAATCTGAATCTTGAATTAAGTGATTAATTTATAAATGACAAGTACATAATACAGATAAATGAATAAAAAGATGAAAGTTTGTGAATCTGGTATTTAATTGTCTGAAGTAATTTGTGATAATTTGTTTCATAATGAAACCTTGATGTTTTTCTGATTAATACTTGATATAGAAAGCTGAAATGTGTTAGTCTGTCATAACATGAACTGTTCTTGTCATAAGCTGAGAAGACGAGTAATATCTGATGTTTGTATTCAGAAAGACAGCTGTGTGTGTGTGTGTTTACTGTTCAGTCAGTGTATATATAGTATATTCTTTTATGTTCTAGTCATGGGAAGACAACACTGTTGAAGCACATAGCCTCAAGAGCACTCCAGATACCTCCATCAATAGATGTATTATATTGTGAACAAGGTATGTAAAATTGATGGCATGCAATTGTGTTGTCCAGGTTCTCATGGGATTATAAGCTATGAATGATATCAGAGTTTAATGTAATGTTAAATACATGTGTTATTGCTTTTGGGGAAGGATTAAATTTTCTGTTAAGAACGAGCATTAAATATTACTTTAAGAAAACTTATACACCAGCCAAATAGATACTTGCTTCTTTAAGTTAAAACACACACACACACACAGAGATGCACATACCTTCAGAATTCTACCAAGATGCACTTTCATTTCTCTTGCTTTGACTTTTTTCTAGATGTTCAAGCTGATGAGACTAAAGCAGTTGATGCTGTACTAAAAGCAGATACAAAAAGGCTTGCTTTTCTAGAAGAATGTGACAAATTAGAAAAACTGGGCGAAAAAGCCACATCTGAAGAATCGGATCGACTGAAAGAGGTATTATTGGTTGTGATATACGCACAAATATATAGCATGTGTTCCACACTATAGTAAAATCATATCCAGAACAACAGATTAAATGAAGAATGTAAAATGACTGACAATTTTTAGATTTCCCATAATTAGATCTTATTAGACTGTTTGAGGATAAATGCTATAGTTTCACACTTGAGCACTGAATTATATGATTTCCGATTCCCTTATTTAACTGTTGTTGTTTAAAGTTACCATACAGCTAATTACGTCCATTCTAAATTACATTTTGTAGATCAGTTGCACCAGAAAGGTTTACTGTTTTTATATGTCATGTCATCACTAGGTGTACGAGGAGCTGGCTAACATGAAGGCCGACTCAGCTGAGCCCAGAGCAAGACGTATATTGGCTGGCCTGGGATTTACTAAAGACATGATGGAGAGAATGACGAAGCATTTCTCTGGTGGCTGGCGTATGCGTGTGTCGCTGGCTAGGGCTCTTTTCCTTGAGCCCACCCTTTTGCTGCTTGACGAACCGACCAACCATCTCGACCTGAATGCTGTTATCTGGCTTGACAAGTATGTCGTTAGCGTTAAATAATGAGTTTTATAATAATGATTCTAATAGGTTTCTTGCCTTCTTACATCTGAGTACAGACTGAACCTGATGCCGTTTCATACACTTAATAGATACTAATATTGTTTATGTGTGTCCACATATTTTTTACCTAACAAAATATATAATCATTTGTATGTATTCCAATATCTGACACAACAGTTAAGGTACATTATCATCCAGAGATCTGTTGTATCATGTCTAGTCTAGTCAACTGATTTATCAATGTTTCTTTTAAACGTTTAGCTACCTCCAGAATTGGAAAAAGACACTGCTTGTCGTCTCTCATGATCAGAGCTTTTTGGATAATGTATGTACAGATATAATACACTTGGATCAGCAGAAGCTCTTCTACTATAGAGGAAATTATGGTGAGTCAGACTGTTAAGAATACATTTGTTTTTTATCTTTAAGTATAACATAAATCTAATAGGATGTTCATTCATAAAATGTATGCCACAGGACGAAGGGAATTAATTTCTTATTGTTTAGTGATGTTTCGGTTTTAGCATTTATGTCGCTGAAAAGAATTATTTATGATGATGACCTGACGCGATTGGCATAATCTAGTGTTGATTCTTACAGTTAACTATATATAGCTTGGTCTATATTCACCCTCTTCTATAATGAATGTCAATTTGGAAAAGGTCGTTTTGATGGTTCTGAGTATAAACTGTTGTTGCAGCTGCCTTTAAGAAGATGTTAAAGCAGAAACGTAAAGAACAAGCCAAAGCTTGGGAGAAACAAGAAAAAGAGTTGAAGTCCATGAAAGCTTCTGGCAAATCCGCTAAACAAGCCGTATGTTAAGTACTACTAGTTTTTATTTGTGTCAGCACAGTCATTTGTTGTGCCTCCGTTGTTTGTTTTTATTTATCTTTTTAGGGGAGGGGATATCCTTCCATCGCCAAACTGGTACTGAAGCTGGCACAAAGCTCTGGGGCCAGGCTTCAATTTCCAGCTTACGTGCGATGGTGCTCTGCCTTTCATTTCACATCAGGTTCAGTAAATGTAGAGCTCGTTTGGCTCATTTAGCTTATTAGCAGAAACGTGGCTATCAAAAGGAAAATATTCCACGTTCATTTTTTATCTCTCTAATTCTGGAAGTCGTCCTCCTTCGCTGTAGCACTTAAGAATGGATTCTGACAGTCATTGTTGAATCGTCTTTTAGAATAACTTTAGTGTACTCTTCTGTTTATTTATTTCATTAGCCTTGATGTGAAATAGGCTCAGAATTTGTACTGGCCAGCAGGTCCTTTGTACAATAAATAGTACAGGCATGGCAATACTTATGGCCACCCAGAAATATCTCAAATGTGGAATATACAAAATATCAATTATCAGCATGACCAACGAGTCATTATCCTTATGCATCATTAGTCGCATCATCAAACATGATCCAGAATATAATTATGTCTTTTGGCACAGAATGAAATAGTCCTGAAATGGGATTTAAACAACCTTTAGAGGATTTAAAAATAATCCACCAGTAAAAGAGTCATTAAGGAATGTAATCTCATCGTTTTCATGCAACTCACATCTGAGTATTGTGGGGACTAGTTACTACCTGATGGAGGTGGATGTTGTGGATATTGAATTGATATTGTACAACAAAAATAGTTACACAAAGTGAAGAATTATTTTGTTAAATATGAACAAGCTGTTGCTCACTACTGACATTTGACATGATCCTGATGAAAATTTACACACTTCTGGATGAACATTTCATGAAATATCAGTAATTAACAGCATCCTAGAGTCTGAAGGACATATGTATCATGTGAATACAGAGATGGCTGAATGAGTGAATTCCATATGGAATGTAGATCAGTTGTAGATTTGAAATGAGCTGATGCATTTTTAAGTTCACAGTTCTTTTGTTTATTATTAAACTCATACCATTAGGTGTACAAGATGCACACTACATACCATTCATATAAAGTAACATGACAATGCTAACTCTTAAATTCTTATGACCAGCTGCTGCATACACATACACACATTTGTTGAATATAATAACCCTCAAGTCTTTGTTTTATGTTGTTACCTTTTTGCTTCAATTTTGCTTGATATTATCCACAATTCTAATCTAATACAATTTAGCAAACCAGCACCAAGAGATATTTTAGAACTGTTTTCAGTGTGGAAGAAGTCACTTAATTATTTGTGTGTCCACAGGAAAAACACCAAAAAGAAGCCTTGACAAGGAAGTCTGCTAAAAACAGAGCCAAGTTAGCTGTCTTTGGTGAAGACAACAAACCTCAAGAATTGCTACAGAAACCAAGAGAATACACAGTGAAGTTTAGGTTTCCCAATCCACCGCCATTAAATCCACCCATTCTAGGATTGTTTAGTAAGTAAACCTGAAGTCGGTAGTGAATTCGGTTAGAAAAGTTCAGACTACAGGCAATTCATGTTATATATGAGAAACACTTGTATCTGATAGAATTGTTTTATCAGCAAAAACTGTGGGTGATAATGGGAGATATTTTGCATATGATCACAGTGGATGTGAATAATCCCATATAAAGTCATCACATGTGTGTGTTATACATGGTCAGTGCCTATCAATATGCTTTGACTTCGCTTCATTACCTTTGGAGGTTGCTCGGCCCATTTAGCCTACCATGTGCACAAAAGTGGCCATAAAACATCATCAATCAATCAATCAATCACCTATCAAAATGCTACACCACAATATCCAGTATTTTGGCATCAGTAAGTGGCCTAAAAACCCTTAAATCATTTCAGGGCAAGATAACTCTGTGAAAGATGTGTTACAGCTTTTAAATGAAATTTCTTGACATATAATTACACATTTTTCCTTGCCACAATTTGACTAACCAACAAGGTCATCTTATAGATGAGGATATATGGTAGTTATCTTAGCTTGTTTAAAAAAATTGATAACTAAGTATTTGGTAGAACTTGTTATAATTAAATGTATGGAGCTATGCAATGATATAAGCAGCCTAATTCTTGTTGAAATATAATGCAGTGATTGTGGCATATACATTATTGACAACATAATAAATGGATCAATGTTGGCCTTCATATTAATTGTCTGCATACATTAGTGGTGGAAGAAGGGTCTGCGTACATTAGTGGTGGAAGAAGGGGGTGGTTCATATAATTTTTTCAGAGCTATTTCCTTGTGAGATCAAATGCACTGTCTCATAATTTATAAAAGTCAATCAGTATTTTGTTATATTTTCATATGGATGACAAAATATATTTTAATGCAATTAAAACAGTGAATTGTGGCAATATGGTTACTGCTGATGCGAGGATATTCCTAATTAAATGCTGCTTCACATTTATTCATATGCTGGGAATCCCATAATATGCACCAACTGTATTGGTTATTAAATGGGACTTTTATCCCACATGTAATTAATAAAACATAAATATAAACTGTGAATTGAGATACGAGTGATCAGAATTATTTTATGAGCAGAGCCACATGCCATTGATGGTGGTGATTGGGTTTCCAGATGCCACCTGAACACATGAAACCATCCACATGAACATGTGTTTATTATTGTATTCGATTAAGCTCTATTTTAAATAGTCACTTCTCTAGTTTGCATGAGTTACTTGTCAAATTAGGTAATTAGTAATTGTTTGGTAATACTTTGGGTTCTGATAAATACAGTGGTAAAACTCCGTTTGAATTTTTGTGATTACTGAAGGACCCATTATGTGCAAAGATTTTCAGCAGACTTAGTGTGGAAATTCACTGAAACTTTGACATCTTCAGTCCAATTAATCAGGAACTAAGCACACATACGTTACATTATCTTCCACTGTAACGAAGCCAGACTGCATAATTATTTCATGCCACAATTATTAAGCTATTTTTGGTTATTTTCAGATGTCACATTTGGATACCCAAAACAGAAGAAATTGTTTGTCAATGTAGAGTTTGGCATTGATATGAATACACGAAGTAGGTCTTTAAATGGTTTATTTTCTACACACTTATACTACATTATTCTAAATATCACCAGGTCAATAGATTTACTGTACACTTCTCATTACAACTTTAATTGGAGAAACCCTAATTTTATCACTCATCACATTTACTGTTAAAGTTTAATATATGTTACATATCCTTAGCGTTACTTAGTTTGTAGAAAATATATTATTAATGGTAGTGTATCTATACCTCTTCAGTTGCCATTGTTGGACCTAATGGAGTAGGGAAAAGCACATTATTAAAGCTGCTCTTGTTAGAATTAGAACCGGTAAGATAATAATTTTGTTGCTGTTTTTTATTGTTGTTCTATCTGTTGTTTTTAATCTGGTTATAATTTATTGTTGAGGTTTATTCTGGCTTGATACTTGTTAGTGGAAGTTGTGCCTGTAATATTGGCTAGAAGTAGAATATCTTTGATGAGAGGTCTATCTGAAATGTTGAATGATTTTAGGGTAACTTATTGTTAAAACTAATTTCAGAAAGAAGGCGAGGCTAGGAAAAACCATAGACTGGTAAGTTTTACCTTAGATTTATCTTCACTGAATCATATGTGTGTGTGTGTTTGTCTCTCTTTCTCTCTCTGTGTGTTTCTCTCTCTCTCTCTCTCTCTCTCTCTCTGTCTGTATGTGTGTGTTTGTGTGTGTGTGTTCTGGGGTATCTGAGCCAGGCTAGCAAGAACTTAATGAAAAACATACAAGAGTTGAAAATTATTTTTGTTGTTTTACTTTCAGAGAATTGGAAAGTATAACCAACACTCCGCCGACCAGCTCAATATGGAGGAAACTCCTGTGGAATATCTACAGGTTAAGATTAAAAATTGTGTATCAAAAGTTAAATGTTAACTGTTGTAGTTTTAGGGCCATTTATGTACATCTTAGGTTAAAGTTAGATAATTTAGGAAGGTAATGGATTAAATTTAAATTTTTATTTTACTATTAATGAAATTGACATCTTGGCTCATATTAGGATTTATTTTGACTTCTGCACAGTGACAATATGAGTTGGTTTTCTTGTTTGTTGATACTTAAGTTTGTTTTAGGTGGTTTAAGCTAAATCTGTAGTAAATCTGTGATTTGGATGTGTTTATTAAGATTATATCGGCTGACAACATCTTAGTGCTATCAGCACCAAAGACAAAACCAGTAGGTTTCTACAAAATTCACCAGCACACCCATCACAGGGGTGTTCTGGGTGAGTAATTATTTTCTTATGGGTTACATCTGAAACCTTTCACTCAACCCTCAGTTATTCATTCTCAATAAGTTATAGAAAACAACAAAGCCGGAATACATAAAAAAGTTATATCTGATTATATATATATATATATATATATATATATCCAAACTATTTCTGTTATTATATATATATATATATATATATATATAGGCAGCTCAGTTGATTGAGTTAATAGATATTAGGAAATTCCAGGTTAACATTATTGTTACCACCAAAATGTTTGTCCAGCTTCTTTTAGCCTACAAATTTTAAACAGCTGAACTAAGATGTAATAATTTGGTAATTTCTTCCAAGTCTGAATTTAGTCACATACACTGACCTCTGTTAATTTGTTAATAAGACAATCCAAAATATTATTTTGATGCTAACATTAAAAAGAAGTTTTGTCTTTGTCAGCTCCTTTGGTATAATGTTTTGTTAAAAATTTGATTCCTGAAATAGAGAAATTGACCTCCTGTCTGATTGTTACACGAACAGTGAAGAGGTACTTAAATGTTTATACCAGTTAGACTTTCTTGCCCGACATTTTAAGTCACAGGTTTTTATTTAACCTCAAGCAAAGCATTAAATCATTAGATTATACTTTTATATTTATATTTCAACCTGAGAATTACACTATCACACAATCAGGTCAAGTTTGGTGTATTTGTCTTAGCTGTAGGTGTTTAGTATTCTCCCAAACATTGTATACATCTGTGAAGAACTGTACTACATTGCATCGTTGTCTTTTTTGTACCAACAGAGGAAATTCAATTTAGATTACCAAGGTGCACGTAAGATGTTAGGCAGTATGGGCTTATCGAGTCATGCACACACAATACTCAACAGAGATCTGTCTGGTGGGCAGAAAGCTCGTGTGGCATTCGCTGATCTGGTCTGTAGCGCCCCAGATGTACTTATCTTGGTATGTAACACAAATGATTACATTACTTAGTTAATTATAATAATTTGTTTATTTGTGAGATGCTAATACTTGTATGATTAGTTGAACATTAATTAATTAACATGTAGTGTCAGGAGTTCTGTGTCAGAATCTAGTATATGGTTATTAAATAATATTGTACCAGGTCATATGCAAAGAATAATAATCATTTTATTTCCTGACTGTTTATTCCACATTAACTAAACATATAGATATGTTATTGACATGTCAGTCACAAGGAAGTTAATTATTAGAAAAACCAAGCATAATTGATTAGTTATGGGCTAAAATCAATATTGTTCTGTTAATCAGCAATTTATGGGCTAATGTATGTTTCCATGTCAGTTGTAACCTAGGGTATGTGTAGTTTTAGTATTCTTGTATTCAAAAAATAATCTGAAAATGGAATGATTAATATCAGTTGCTATTTGGAATGCTTACACAAGTACTATCTATAAACACAGAGAAACAATAGTCATTATTATTTAACATGATGACTTGACTCTAGTTAAAACTGAAGCTGATGGGTTGATTTAGTTTCATTATTTTCAAGTTTGATTAAATCAGTTTTATTGATTTTGTTATTTTTATCATGCCACTATACACAGACACCCGAATGGAGATATACCAAGATAGATTCCTAGTTCAAATCAGTAATATATTAGTATAGTGTTAGATCTTCAATATTTTTCTTATCATCAAGACTATTTTAGGCTGTGATTACACAATAAATGTTCAAGATTTTGTAATCATACCGGGGGTCCCACTTAATTTTAGACGTTTTACTCCACATCCAAAAATTATTGCACTTACCGGTAGATGAGGGTGTGTATTATTTGTTGCAAGTAAAATGTATGGCTTTAATAGATTTTTCCTATATCCAGACACTATTAGACAGTTGTGAATTTAACGCATAGTATGTATATTTGTGTGAATGAAATATTCAGTTTTATTATTTATACAGGTCCGTTTGTTACACCATATGGTGCTTACAATTATGCAAGCTAAGTGCCAAAAACACATTTATGTTTCTATTCCATACAAATGTCATTGTTCAGCCTTACAGCAAACGATATTGATTTAAATATGTTCTCCCTGATCTGAGTTATGATGCCTCATTCATTTCTGCTAAACTTCATAACCCAGTGATTATATTATGTTTATAAAGTCTTTCTCTGTGATTCTTTTTGGGGCGCCTCAGTGGTCTAGCGCTAGCGTGTTGGACCACAGATCACTACCACCCATGTTAGAATCCCGGAGTGGGCATATCTGAAGGTTGTCTCATCTTCGACTTTGCTTTATTACCTTTGGAGGTCGCTCAGCCCATTTAGCCTACGATGTGCACAAAAGTGGCCGTAAACCACCAATCATCATCATCTGTCATTCTTTTTCTTAGTGGTTTCTCTTTACAAGTTAATTTGATATACTGCTAATTATGTCTCCAGCAGTTACGTAGAACACGGTTCTCTATCTTTGCCTCGTAACCTGTGATACAGCAATCTATTATTATATTTTATAGGATGAACCTACAAACAATCTCGACATTGAGTCAATAGATGCTTTGGCTGAAGCCATCAATGCATTTGAAGGAGGTGAGTAAAGTACTAATCTGACATCATTAGTTTCTTGGAAATAAACCCATTCATACAAAAATATTTATTAATATGATAATATATATATATATATATATATATATTCTAGGTTAGTCTGCTGCATTATTTTGTGAAACTATCAAAATGCCATTTTTTAATAATTGTATAATTTATAGATTTTGTTAATATTATAGGGAGTCATAATTATGGTTGTCCCTTATGCTGCTCTAGTATTTGGTGTCTGTTATTAGGGTAGATGTAGTTATTTAGACAGGCATGAGAGTGGCCTTCAAAAAAGTCACCGAGCAAACTGAGCCATATGAAGCTGGGGATGTGGCAAAAACTTGTTTTGTATATTATTTTTAGGACAATCTTGGACAACTAGGGTAGGGATAAAACATGACTTTTGGAACAGAATTTTTTTTTTGAATCACCATTTCCCAAAACACTTTTAGCTCTAGAAAACTCTCACCCCTGTTTAGAATACTTGATGCAGCTATCATTTATATTACAGGTGTTGTTATTGTTACCCATGATGAGCGATTGATTCGCGATACAGACTGTCAACTTTGGGTGGTTGAGGAGCAGACCATTAACCAAATAGTAGGTGGCTTTGATGATTACAGAAGAGAATTATTAGAGGCTCTTGGTGAAGAGATCTCACACGCTGCAGCTGCCTCAACGCAAGCCTTAGAATAACTTCATATCAGTACGCAAAAGATGGCCAATGTGCGTGTTCATTTAAGTCACTGTAAATGAAAGACAACACACCAATAAATCCCTGTACACATACACATTGCTGTACATATAATCATGTACACACATACACATAATCATTATCATCAATCTATTGTGATACTGACCTGTCCATTGTGCACATATACTATTGTTAGCAGGATACTGTTAGATCACATACACAATCTTCACCAAAATGATTCTAGTAGGATTTTTCATTAACTACCCCATTTTTCTTGTTAAATATATTTCATTAATTAAACCACAGGATAATTAAGATCGATTCTAGATTCACAATTTAACACTAGCATCGATGGCATGAATTAAGCTTAAAAAGTAGGATATTTATTAATGAAATACGCCACTGTATAGGATTTGTGAATTTTATTGTGCAAGATATCTTACCCGTAATGTTATCAGAAGAACAATTTGTGGAACGATATGGAAAGAAATAATAAATATCTAAAAAACACATTGTACATTTTTTAAATTATTTATAAGTATTAAAATAATGTAATATATAATTTCAAATAATTTATAACAAGGTTAATATATAAGTTGGTGATACTAAAGTGATCTTTTGTGCCAATATTACATTAACTCTTACTCATTGCTACAATTAAGAGATATATGTTTCTATTATTCTTTAGTTGGAGATGCTCGTATATGGGTGTATATATATATATATATACTTGTGTGTGTGTAAGTGGCCATTTATAAACATGATCAAAGTTAATCAAATATTTATTTTTCCGTCAGCTTGATTTAGTGCAATTTGTTTAGCTTTACTGACTGATCAATGGGTTGACCTACAAGGAGAAAAATGACTGAATGTGGTTTATGTTGAAAAACTAAACAGATAATCCAGTCTATTTTGGCAAAGAATTTGTAATTATTTCCAGGTCTTTGATTTGGGTAGTGGCTTACCACCCTTTGTAGAAGATGTAAGTTAGAATTTGAGTTCATCACCACTGTTAATATACACGAAAAGGCTTTATCATGAAATCGTTATCACTTTTTCTTTCCAAGGGCTTACCCAAAGACATCATCACAAGAATATAATACAAAAAAATGTTATGCAAAAGTTGTTTTTAATATTACACACACTAATACATTTAGCCATTAAGTGCTGGCCTTCGGGTTTATCATCCCTGCAACATGATGTTAATCCAAGAACAAATTTAAATGGATATTTCACTCATTTACCACAAATGAACTTAGCATGCTGCCATTCTTTAAAAGACATTTGTTGTGTTTACATAATAATGTCAACAAAAAAGAAGTGTCACATTGATTCATTCATCTTGATAACAGATAAAACTATTGATTATTACAGTTCAAACAATGTTTTTTTTCCATTTTACCATACACTTATCACTTCTCACACAAAAACTAAAGTAAGTTTCCTAACTTCTTAATTAAGCAATTAATTAATTAACACTGATAGATAAAGCCACCCACACTATAGCTCGGAATATCAAACTTGATTCCAAAATCTACAACATGACACCGATCAATACTGGACATATTCAACCAATGCCACATTAAATTTTACATCACATATTCTTTCAACAATAACAAATAATCAAGGCTATGCAGACACATGGATCACATCTTTTCCCATCACACATGTTCAAATGTGTTTAATCACAAGCAAGCTTAACATCCTCATCAAGTGCTGAAAATTGGCTTGTACCATGCTTTAATTTTAGCATCAACAACACTGCTGCTTCATGTTATTCCATCAGCTTGGTGTTTCTTCTACATTATATAGTCACTCAGCTATCCACTGGTGTGTATCTTCCAGAGCCTGTCTACAGAGTTCAATCATCTGCTTAAATTTGGCTGGAGACTCTAGCATTAATTGTATATCATCTACAGACAGCTCTGCCAGCATTCCTAAAACACGAAGGAAAAAGTGCAATCATCACATCACAAATAATTGTCACATCATACAACATCAGACCACCCAAACAATCATTACATAAAACAAATAAATACTCTATATCAATGCCATAGGTCACAAGTATAAAATGTCTAGTTAACACAGCGACAGAGACATAACACCACACTTGTCTCATTACAATAATGTGAGTGTTGCATCATAAGAATATTGCATCATGCTAACAACAGCCACACCTACAGTACATAAACATGCCATTGTAACAACGGGTTAATATCATGTACCCAACTACCTGTAATTTTAGCAGCATTTTTTTCATACACTTCGGTCACTGCCTCGTATAATCTTTCAGCCACATCATCAGGTAATGTCATCTTTCGTTCGTGATTTCCTTCAAGCTGTTTCTCATATTCATACTTGGCCTTGTCTATTGCAACAGACAAAGCTTCTTTGTTTACTAAAAGGCTTCTCAGAGAATTAACATCCAACTCCAATAACATGCCTATAACAGAACAGATATACAATCATTATGATATAAATATCATGATTAGTGACCAAATCTAACCAATTATTTAGGCAGTACACTTAGCCAAGCCAGTTACTTAATCATTAATATGATACGATTTAGTCATATCAGAAATTATGAACATCATGCACATGGTTATGTGTCACTTTCCATTTAATTTCTCAAATATACAAGGTTAACACTAAGCTGTCTGTGATCTCCAGAAACTAACAGGAAATCTCTCAAATTGTGTGCTGTGATTACTAGTAGTCATCACAGGTATAGGCTGAACATTAACATCTCAATCATGATACAGTCATTATTTGGCATATATATATATATATATATATATAAAAGGAAATTTCAAAGCATTAATTAATAATTGTATATCAAATGTTTCAGAGTCATATTCATATCTGCATTTTACACTTTAGCCAGAACTATGAATAAATAACTACTAATAAAAGTAATGGAATAATATACCATAGTATTAGAGCCAATAAATCATATATATTGACTTGTTGAAAGTTAAGCCATGACGTAATACTTTCATCTAGTACCATAAAAGCTGACCAAATACCCAAAATGCATCAATTACCCTATATCATGTTTGGTGTTTGTCATACATAATTATAAGACATAAATATAAAACATGATGTGCATATTTTAAGATAATGAGATGCTACTTCTGATGTCAATGGACAGAATGGCAAAACTTCAGGAATATTATGCTGAAACAGAGATTGATGTTGTATATGTCTAAGAAAACAGATTTATTACACGAAAGAATTAAATCTGTCCAAACCAATCCTAATTTAGTAGAATAGTCACAATCTTAAAATATGGGAAGTTAAGGCAGCCCTTAAAAGTTGTGTCGAGTTACCAGCAGCATTTCATAGTTACGAATATGTTGTCACATGTTGCCTAGCCGAGGAGGAAGAATCTCTCAGTTCGCTCCACATGCCATCTTGGATTACCTGTCTCTTTGGATTACTTGGTTTTTGAATTTTTTGTTTATACTTTACCCCCTCATTATGTCTCCCTAAGACTAAGAGTACATCTGATCCCAGTGTACTTTGTTGTTAGGAGTGGTTTTTTCTTACATAAATAACAAATATAACAATGTGTTAGAATAGGCGAGTGATTCAGATACTTATTGGACAATGAATTAAGGGTCACCAGCCTGTGGTTACATACAAATTCGGCTTACTAATGTATGAAAAGATGGGTCTCGTTTCATTACAAGATTCATTACAAAACACCACAGAAAGTCGAATTAACACCACGTGGACTAGGTCATTGTTTCAAAATTATATAAACAACCAGATTTACAGTGAAGTGACATCGGATAAATGTTTGCGATGTGTAACTCAAAGGCATAAACAAGTTAAAATATGATATGACAATAATCAACTGAGTAACTTGAAATATTGTCAATAATTACCTGTTATCTGAGCACAGAGTGCTGGTTCTCTTTCAGCTACAATTGGAAATAGTTCATCACCAAGAATCATCTTATCATTATTCAAATTATCATCATCGTTGACGGCTCTGTGACTGTTAGAAATATACACACAACTCTTAAAAACATAAACATCAACAATTTATATTAAACTCCCATTAAACTATAATTTATTGGATCGTGTAAAAGAAGCACCTAGAGAGTGTATATCTTGTGACTGATTCACAGATTAACCAATATTATATCGAACAATAAAAATAACACAAAGCACTAATTATTGAGGATAAAATACACTAATTCAAACACAATGAAACAAGTTACTCACAAACATTCATGAGTAGACATCATATAAAAATAAATCATGAATGGCCCAAATATATTCCATTTCCACACCATGTTGTTTTCTCAAGGATAGCAAATTGTTTATATTATGAAACTTGAAAAGCCCAATTCTAATGATTTCAAACACAACTGGTTTCCTGTAATTTTGACTGAAACTATCACTTCAATTTGCATATAGCCAAATTCAATATGTTTGTCAGTTTGATAACTAAAAGATAATGCATATAACCATAACCTGTTTCAAGCATTTACTTTTTCACCAGTTTAAGAAAACCAGAACTTGCCATAATTTTAGACATGAACTGTTATAAAGAAGTAAATAAGACATTAAAACACAGCAACATAACAGTTGGCTTATATTAGATGTCTGCTAATTACAAAACCAAAATACTGAGCTTGTGCAAGCTTCCATAACTGGGAAGTTTTAAATAGTTCATACTTCATTAAAAAAACTATATAATATAAGAAACAATACTTTTCCTACAGAATAGATGTTTTGCTCAAAAATACTACGTGCAGTATTTTAGCAAATTAATTTTGATCACAGAGTGAGACATACCAATAACTCAATGTAATTTATTGACAAAATAAAAAACAGACACTAACTTAACTAGCAACTTTTAAATTTAAGTAGTTTTCAGTTCAATGCATTTATCACTGCAGTCAATTTCTATTAGTGCTATTCTGAACAAGTGATTCACTTGGAACATTCAGTTCAACAGGCTTCTAATATCAAATGAGACTGCATAAGATAATTCAGGTTACAGATCAGAACCATAGTCTTCCTGCTACAAGACAGGAATCCAAAACTTGCACTGTTTGTGTAATTTAAAGTGTTGTGATTAACCATTTGTCAGATAAATCAGCGACTAATTACACACATTCCTCATTGATGAAACACAACATTAGCAAATGACACTGTATGAGGAGCAAATGTTAACATCTCATAGACTGCACCAGATTCATATTTAATGACACTGGAAACGAACAATGGGAATATTACAAAAAGCACATTCTACAATGAACTCTGTTGACTAAGTTAAATACCTTTTTAAGCAATCCAGAGCTTTGTCCACAGTCTCTCTCAGCAATGCTTCACTCCCAAGTATAGCCATTAGGTGAAGCTCAGATGATTCCATCAGCATTCCAACAATCTTTTCAGTGTGTCCAGGAGCTATAGGCTTTATGACAGCAAAAAGGTGACCCAGAAGAACTGACTTTGTTGATAAAACCTCTGTTGAACATGACATAGTTGGTCCAGCTTTGACTAATGATTATGTTCACGCCAGAATTACAATAAAACAGGCATACTTCATTTGGAATAATAATGCAGGATATTTACACAGAGAAGACAAGACAGACAGGATCACTAGCCACTGTGGAAAAGGAAGCGTCCTCTGTGGGAGAATGTATAAAATGAGGGTCTGTTCCCTAGTGTATCCCAGGTACGTTTTTCCAGTTCTAAGGATGCCTTAATTGCACGGAACTCTCCAACAACCCTGACGATGCCGTAACAAGCTAATACTATGCTAAGCACACACTGGAGTAGAACATCTGCTGGTAATGACGTGAACTCCTGTTTGGTCAGACGGAGATATGCTCTGTGCTGAGCTGCAGAATATGCGGCGTGAACTAGTGACAGAAGTCCAATGAACACACACAGTTTATCAGTAGAGAAACCCATCATAAAGATTACAGTAATCTGGAAAGATACAAAAACACAAACAAATATTGATCATGAAAGCTTCATAATACACACACAGAGAGAATGGATATCCTAATTAATTATGCTAAACCAAGGCTGACTAGAAGTGGCATTAATTAATTATGTTAGAATGGTAATGAAATGCACAAAACGTTATCAATAAACAAATGTAAGTAAATGAAAGTTACTACAGTATATAATTGTGTACAAGTCGCACCCACATATAAGACACACATGTTTCTAGGACCATAACCCCCCCCCCCCCTGAGTCAAACCGCATAAGACACGCTAAAAGCAGCAATATTGATTAAAAACCCCAAAATTCATCATCATCATCAATCTCTTCGTTGAACATCTGTTGTATCTGTTCGTCTGGCATCATACATGTTGTCGCCTTAAGATTACAATTTTCAAACCAATGACAATCTATCAGGAGATATAATTTCTCATTAAAAACATTTAAATACTTAATAATATATTTCCCTATGAAAATTTGCCAAACAGATGTAATAATATTCATCATGTGACAAGATCTGATACCGCCATTAGGAAACACGTTTTCTGATTTGTTTCCATTTTCCCCCTAATTAAAATCAACCAAATACAGTGAAATATCCAAGATTTCATCATAAGTTGAGTTTCAAAAGCAAAATTAGCATTTTTTGGGGTTAAACGATGCACAAGTAGTTTTATGAGTGCCGTGAAGTCCCATGCATTGTAGCCAGATTCATCAACTGTCTGCAGTCCAAAATTGAGGCCACTGACATGATACTAGCTGAAACAAAACCATCATAAAAAAAACACATCCAAAGTACATATTTGGCAACAGTTATTGACAAAAATCACAAAATAGAAGGTGGAATACTTCTAAAGAGATACTGTATAAGCCCAGGGGGCCCAAGTAGTTCAATTGTCTGTAATAGGGTACTGGGCTTATACCCCAGAAAGACCCCAACTTGTTCCTGATGATCTAACTTTCTGACCAAAAACCAAAACACTCAGATAGGACACATGTATAAGATGATCCCCTTCTTGGACATGTTACTTTGAAGTTCCTAATTATGAAAAAAAAAACAATGAACACAATGAAGAAATAGATAACAGCTAGATTTATATTCAACAGTAATCCGGATGTTTGTTTGAGAAATCTTTCTAGCTGAAAGATCCAAAATAGACTTCCATTCCTGTTTACAAGTAAAAATCTTGTGTTGTCTAGCTTTTTATTTTTTGATGAAACAAAACTGGGCTTATACTCGATAATAGGCCCACTTAACTCACCTACTCATCTAGGGGAGTGGGCTTATACCCCAATATGGGCCTATACCCCACGATATACATTAATTTGCAGGGTAACCAGTGACAATGTTCAAATATTGGTCAGTGGGGTTGCTGAATTCTTTAAGCAAATGTATTAAATAAGCCTACTAGTTCCCATAATCATGCAGACAAAGGTGTTAGTAAGCTTTCGTCAATGACTTAATCACAATAATTGTTGAAACCAATTCTCAAGGAAGGGCTGACAATGGAAAATAATTGTAATTAGGAAAGTAAATTCATGATCTACTTAATTGATATATTGATTCAAATCCAGTAACATATGTACATAGTTATATGCTTGCTGTGGTGTCACATAGCCACTAGAGCCAGATACCTGTGACACCTCTGTTGTAATTAGTGATGAGTGATGACAGTGGCCCTGTCGTTCAACAGGACAGGGGAATATGTCACAAAATACCAGGATAAATACACTACAGCTGTGACAATCATCAAAATGGAAGCCAGTCACAGGTCAGTGACACCGCAAACACTAATAACTATTAATAATTACCTTCTTTAAATGATTGCTAAATGACTTAATTGTTTTTTTTAGAAGTAATTTCTTTTGGAATCAAGTACCATAAAGCTGGACCCTTGTGGTGTAGACTTTTGGATGCTATTGAAATTCGTTGTTATACTTCATGCGGATTTTGTCTATTTCGGGTGTCATGTGTGTGTATCATTTCATTTGATGTAAAGAGAACTGTGAGCGTGATTTTTGTGTTGAATCCCATAGTCAGTATACGGATATATCAGATAATAATATAATGTAGTTAGATCGTTTGTATTTAAGATATTATTTACTTTTCTCAAGGCATATAATGAACTGTTTAACTTATTTTTAATGTATTTTATGTGATCATTCCATTCTAACTGAGCATCAGTATACAAGCCAAGGAATTTTATAACATTCTTCTGTCCAATAGTGTTGTGTTCTATTTCAATCTTTAGGTGTTCATCTAATTGCTTAGGATTTTGTTTAAATACAACATCATTTGCTTTCTCTATATTCAGAGACAGTTTGGTTGCTCGAAACCATTCTGCTAATGATTCAAGGTCAGAGGTAATTTTATCAATTAAATTTCGAATATGTTTTGATGTTAAGTAAACCTTTGTATCAACACCAAATAGGATGGCTTTAGAAAAGTTGAGACAATTTGGAAGAACATTTGTATATATTAAAGAGTAAGGGGCTCAGGACAGAACCTTGTGGAACACCACATGGGATTGAGTGAGTTGATGACCTAATATCTTTATATTGAACAAAGTGCTTTCTATTTGATAGATAACTTCTGAACCACTCCAAGACCATGCCACACACTCAGTAATATTCTATGATGAATTGTGTCAAAGGCCTTGGAGAGGTCCAGAAATACATTAGTAGTGGTTTCTTTTTCTTCAAGGTAATTGCTTGGTCTACAAATTCATGTATAGCAAAAGATGCGTTGGTCTAAACCTGTATTGGCTTTGGTAGAAAACTGACTGGGAGAGTAGGAAATTGTAAAGTGATTTACGGATACTTTTTTCTAATATTTTGGAGATTGTTGGATGCAAAGAAATTGGTCTGTAATTATTTAATTGTTCTTTATCTGTAGTTTTATAAAGTTGTATAACTTCTGTTATAAATTGGTATAATTTTTTTTAATAAATCAGGAACCATACCAGTGCTCAGGGATTTGTTTATCAGTATTGTTAGTGGAAGACAAATTTCATGTTTAAAATCCTTAATTAATGATGAAGTTATTCCTTCATGTCCTAAACTATTTTAGTGAGTCTGTTAACCTTGAAATTTCATTTGGGTCTGTTGATGCCAAAAACATACTTAATTTTAATTTGTTTCTCATAAACTGTCAGGTGATATTTTAGACATAGGTATGCTATTTGCATATTGCATACCAATATTTGTGAAAAAATTGCAAAATTCATTAGCAATTGTTTGTGGATCATGACTTGGAACATTATTAATTTTAAATGTTTTTTTATTCCTGTTTTGTCATTTGTTCTATTAGTGAATTAATTACACCTGATCACAAAAGTCTAATTCCAGAAATGTACCATTGCCAGAGGGAAAGGTTTATGAATGTCATAAATCACCAAATAATTGTACCACTGACCTGTTTTCATCATTTGTGTAATGTAATATTTATGACACATAAAAAGAATATGTATCAAGTTATTATATTTTTTATATCGTTAGCGCTTCGGAGGGGGGGGTCGTGTCTTTTCTGGCACTTCATTGGTCTATTTTAGGACTGGCCAAGCTACAACCACTCTGATGACGTAGTTCACAGGTTCTTCTGCTACTTCGTTTTCGAATTGATGATATCGGCAGGAAATTACAAAACTTATTTAATTGTGAAGTCGAGCGTCACTTTCAGGGTCAAATATCTCCTTCAAGGTAAGCGGGAACACTTTTACCTGTGTAAGGAACTCTTTAGTACACAGTTATTTACATATTGGCGAAGTTTTTGAAAAATCGGATTTGACCTGTATTTCTGTAAAGCTGAGGGGAAAATATGTTCGCTCCGTGCAAATAGCGATCGCCACCATGTTGAAAAATTCGATCAGTTCCCAAGCTCATTCATACGCATCATAGGATTGAGATTATTTGAGTGGTGTATGTAATTATATATTAAACGTCAACACTCTTCTTGAACGTAAGGATATGAAGCTGATAAAACTTTCTACACATATTAATGTACATATTGGCCAAGTTTTGGAGAAATCTGTGACAGAAGTAATCTAATTCAATAGTAGATCTCTTAGTTAGACTATCATAATCATTACTAATACTATGATCTTTAATGATATTTGCCTAAATCTATAATAAAAACTTTTTTCGGATGTTCCTGACTGTGTTTAACCAACTGTCCAGATGTCTTCAATTACCAGTAGGATTTTATATGAATAATTTTGCTGTCTCTAATTTCTGTTTATATTTACTGAAATTTTTTAAACATTGTTCAGGTGTGAATTGTGAATAAAACTCATGTAAAATAATTGTCATGGTTGAGTGTCTATGACTAAATAAGCAGAATAATTATTTATTCATTTTTGAGGCCATTAAGTAGGTTAATTAGTGATTTCAGAATCAACTATAATATCTTTTCAGATCATCATTATTTTATATGTTGTCTTGTGGGATCTCCCTGAATATTTTATTAAAATATGTAGTGTAAAATGTATTTATTATAACAGCATTTCATGAAATCACTTGTTCCGATTAATGAATTAATAATCTAAGAATTTAATTAGCATGATAGTGTTACATTAAATATTATTAAAACTTGACCATTATAAAGAGTTGTCTATATGAATCAAGTACAATTTTTTTAATCTTTATCTGATTAATATTAAAAAAGTTATGATATTTTGAAAGTTAAAACTTTAATTATGGGTCACATTTTCCTATGTTTTACGGTATAGTCTAACGAATGGACCATTCAAACTGGCATAACTTTCTTAATATCCAGCACAAACAAACATGTAAGTATCATTATAAAGGTATTGCCATGCTCTTAGTCTTTCCTCTGGTTGCAGTCTTGTTGAAATACAATGTATTAAAAAGATTTGTCACGTACCTACTTTCTGTGTTTTATCTTAGGCCGGCAAACTTGAACCAAAAAATGTCAGAATCATCTGTCGATCTGAGAATGGGCCATGAAAACTAGTAAATTTTAGGTGGCGATTGACAGTCAAACTCAGAGTCAGAGGGCCTCGGTGGAAAGCGTTCCCATAATTTAAATAAAAAAATACTGCTTATTTATATTATATTTCAATACTAACTTAAAAGGTATCGATAGGTAGTGGTGGCCAAAATTATTCAGGGTAACTATACAATGGAAAATATTAATAAAAAGCTAAATACCTTTCACAATTTTGATCATCGCTAGAATCTATATATCTAAAGCCTACTCACACAGCATTTACTTACAGGAAATTATTCCGCTGAAGGGGCAACTATTTTTCATAATGTAATAAGGTTTACAAATAATTAATAATAATGCATATTTATAAAGCGCCAATTTTATAACGCACTGAACCATATTATTATCACTGACTCAGACCTGCTTCAATATAAAATATACCTCAACTCCCAAAGGAGTATACAATGCATTTTCCCATTAGCAGCCATACTCAAGTAGCATCATTACTCAAGTCATTATGCCCTGTCAGGTATGCAGAAATGCATTATTCGGTGTTTTGAAAAAAATAAATATCAAAATTTTGGAATATAGATTATGGTGTCTTTTAAGGCACTTACATCTTTGTCTTGTATATCTATCTGGTATCTATTTAGGTCTAGAGGTCTACTATGGAACTAAGTTTTATGCTATTCTTAGTGTCAGCCTTTTCTATATTATTGGTACATATTATTTGTGATATTTAGAATATATACTAATCATTGTATGTATTATTATATGGAATAAATAGATCCTAAATCAATCAATCAACATGACTAGGTCTAGGGGTATGTTAATGGTTTAAGGGATAATTGTGTGTCAGTGATATGAGTGTCTTGTTAATTTCTTAATTTCATTATATGTATTTCATCATTTTGTCAGTAATATTAACCTCTGGCTAACGTTAAATCTGTTATAAACAGTAAACACTGACGTTAAATAAAAGTATTTGTAACTTAAGCTTCCGTGGTGTGGTATTCATATTATAAACAGTGAGTATATACATATATTTAAAATCTATACATATATTTAACTAAAAATAGTTAAACTTGGTAAACTCTAGTATAGGAGAAAATTGCTAAACTTGATCTAGATATGTGAACTATAATAAAGTAAATTATTTAAGAATTGTTATTGCGCGCATTAATATGATAGTGTGTAATGCGTCCAACTTCCTTTTCGGTGGCGCTGGTTCAAGGTATTGGAAGCATGTGTTTTCTCTTCAAGAAAAATGTGAAACTTTGTCATTTACCAGCATATTTTATGAAATAGTTTTCCTTGTTAAACAGATGCGGCTATTTATCTTTAAAAATGCTTTACGGCTGCAGTGATTCAGTTGTTGGCATCCTAACAGAACTGCGATTCCCGGCTCTGCTAGCCTCACTCTAACTCTTACTTAGCCTAACTTAAACTTAGTCTTAGGCCTTAGCCCTCTGCGGTCTGCAAATTATATACTATAATTTAGTATAATGTAAGTCTAGACTCTAGATATACACTAAAATGAATAATTAAATACAACCTAGATTTGTGTGATAGACATCTAGTATGTCCCGCTGTGCCCATGCCATGGTTATGTATTATCTAGATCTATGTGTAATCTGTTACTCAGTTACTGCTGAACTACAAAATTGAAAACCGAATGATCCAAAATTAAGAAAATATATTTTAACTAGACGATGTTATAACTAGAACTTCAGTTAATAATAATTACACCACCCACTGAAACTTGAATGGGTTGACGAAAATCACTTGTCTGCTTATTTTCTGAATGAAAAAATGGCAAAAAGTTGGTGACTGCGACTGTCTTATTTGATGACTGTCAGATTATAGCCATGGCCCGGCATGTTGTTTACGAGCCTGAAATATGTTAATCACTTAGATAATGTACGAACCACTATAATTTAGTGAATGTGATGGTAATATATCCAAGCTAGCTGATACTTCTGTTGGTATTTTACCATATATTTTTTTGGGGAAATCAAAATTGTATAAAATACCAGTTTTACATCAGTTAACTATTGATTCCGTAAGTTAATGTCATGATAATTGTGTTCTGAATCAAAACAGTTAGGCTACACATACCATATCACATCTGCCAAGGTAGCTAAAGGGATAGGGCATAATATATCATTCAGTGTATTCTACAGACAAATGAAACACTTATTTGAAGTGCACTCCTTGGAATGTGGCAAAAAGTGACAAATGCTGAAAAAACAGTTACTTAATTTTTAAGATCAAAGAATAATTTTTGCTGACAATATTAAATGAAACTACCTTGGATTAAAGTATTGGGTGCTTCAGATTTGTTAGGGCATATGCTCTGACTGGAAGAAGAAATGAGAATGTACCCTTATTTTAAAGATACTCCCTTTAACATCAATTTTTATTTTAGAAGTGAATGAGTAATACACTTGAAAAATCTTTTTGTTTTAAAATAGTTTGTCTTTTAGAAAAATATTGTTTTCAATTTCAGTTCAATCATGTCGGCTGATGTACAGTGGATGATCCTGAGAAACAACTCCAGCTTTTTGGTTAAGCGCCGGGGCACACCACAGTTTTCTACAGTAAGCTATGCATCAGACCCTGGAATTAATTTATTTTCTGTAGCAAGTGCTGTTCTTGATTTGTTGTTGTTTCTGGAATGGTCCCCTCGAATATGTAGTCTGTTTAATGGACTATAATGTTACACTAATTTTAATTTAAAATAACTATTTGCAGGAACCAAATAACCTGAGGAACAAGAACTCTCAGCGATACAACGGTTTAATCAATAGACAGACTGTGGGCGTTGAGTCAGCAGAAGATGGCAAAGGAGTTGTCCTTGTGATGAGAAAAAAAGCTGGTTAGTGTATGCCAGTTCATAGATTTTTTATGTGGTTTGCAGGGATTGTTTCCCTCAGATTTTCAGGGTAAAAAATATCGTGTTTATGATTAGTGTATATCTGTTGTAATAATTAAAAATGGTGGGGAAGTGTGTTTTATTATTTCTGGTCGAGAACTCTACCTGTGTGTATTTGGTGTTGACAACAATAATAAGAAACTGAAATGTTAATAAAAAAAACATTGATGCCAACTATTTAAAAGGTTTTTCTCACTGATTGAATGAATAGGGCATGTATTAGTAACTGTCATTCATCCAATCAGTTGTAATTGATATAAATTTTACCTGAACAAACAATAAGTGTCATGTGTATATTATTGATTTACAGTGATGTAGAATTAATGTATGCTGAATTTCATTGAAGGACTTAATAAATTACTATTTTATATTAGATGAGAATATTGAAATTGCTTCACTTGAACCATTATTTTGTGTTTGGATTGGGAAATGATTATTATCATTATTTTGGCCCAAAGGAAGCCATCTGCTACATAGAAAATTCCTGTTTTCCACCAAAATTAGAATATCTCGTGACAATATGTTAAACAACTTAAAAGCTGGAAGTGGGCACATCCAGTAGGTTGATGAAAATTTATCTTGCCAGAGGCTTGTAATATCTCCATTTAAGTAAGTAGACTCAGATTGTACTAAAATTGCATGAACTAAATTTTGTATCGTGGGCTTATAATGTCCCCAGCTGTATTTCTTCATTCCAGGTTTTTCTTTAAAAGCTACTCTTATCCTCGTTTTTACCAATTACAAAGAATGTATATAGTTTTATTTATGTGACATTGAATTCTAGTTTTCATCAGTCCATTAGCGCTGCAAAAAATCCCTAAAGTGATCTAGAAGCTAATGTCAGAATTTGGCATCTAAAAGATCTAGTTTTTATCAGGCCATTAGAACTGCAAAAGTAGTGTGTTGGACCACAAATCACTAACACTGTGTTCGAATCTTGGCGTGGGCTTAGCTGAAGGGTGTTTCATATTTGACTTCGCTTCATTACTGTTGGAGGTTGGTCGGCCCATTTAGCCTACTACGTGCACTAAAGTGGTCGTAAAACACCGATCATCATCCGAAGAACATGCCTGCAATGTCCCTGACTTTGTTGGTCGGTTTTAGCATTTTAAACTGATTTGAAGATATTTAAATAATCTGTCTGCAATGAAATCTGTTTGTTTGTACTCGTCCTGAATTGTTTGTTCTAGGTTGGAGAAAGCCAGCCAAGAACTATAATCGTATTGAACTGAAACATGATGCTAGGAGAAACCTTAGTACCATACGCCGTGTGATACGTAAAGGACGTTATAGGAGAGACCTGAAAATGGTAAGCAGTGTAGTCAATCATGCCTATTACAGTTGTATTTAGGTATACAAGTCTTAAGTGAGTAAAACTGGAAGTCAGTTGATGTTTAAACAAATCCATAAAATGTTCATCAACTCGTGTTTAAGCACACCAGGTCCAGTTATCCCAATCTGTGTTCACAAAGCTGCTAAAGGGGCGATATTTTCATCCATGTTGAGTCCATATTAGTCGAAAATCCAAGCTCTTGTTTTGTACAAAGTAGTGATTTTAGATGTAAATAACATTGGCTTTCTGTGTGCTATTTCATGTATAAAGCTATGTAGCAGTGTATGATAGTGTTTAAATTAGATTATTTTCCTTGTAAAGTTTTTATAGGAATAACAATTCTACAGAACACTGAGTCTTATGACAAGCACCATATACAATAGGGCTATTTACATGTATTTTGCATTTGGTCTGCTTTTATGGTGCTAGATGAAGATAGAGCATCATGGCTTAACTGTCAGTGAGTCAACATGTATAACTCATTGGCTCTAATACCATGGTACATTATTATACTCCGATATTATTACTCTATATTCTTGCTTGTTTCTATTTTTTAATGTTCATAACAAATTATTAACAACTTTACACAAAGAATTATTCATAAAATACTTGTTAATTAACATGGCAGAAGGAATAGTGTCCATTTACAAGCTAACACAATGAATGGCCCAGTTGCCAAATCCCGACACACATTCACTGAGGGGGGGGGTGTCTCGACTTCCGGGCAGGCCAGTCGCTGGCGGTCCACCTCCCAGATCTATCCAGACACTGATACGTACATGTAGAAAAAAACACCCCTTTTCCAAAACTGATATCAAACTGACATGCACTACATTGAACCAGTAAACTTTTAACAATTTTATCCTGAAAATCTTGAACCATTGAAAATTTAAGTTAGAAAGGCATGTATACAAGATAAGTGGCTTGTACCAGCTGTGATAAGTCATGATAAATGGCATTGGCAGACATCCACGTATGTGTGATCATATTTGTCATCTTTGCTGCTCAATGTTGACCAGCAGGGAAAACATATCAGCACAAATGGAAATTATATCTGAATATATATTTTTATACGACCCCTTGCTAAACTGCCTCTGACAGCCCCCCTAGGGGCATGTGGTTTAACAGACTGATGGATCAACAACACTGAAAACACCTTGTTACTCCCAATTATCAAAACTTGTTTGCGATTAACTATTATTTTTAGATGGAAGACCATTTAATCTAAGAGAAAATGTATTTTGTTTTTCCTAAGTGCATGTCATTGATGTTAACAGGTGATTAATAATTGTAAACAAACACAGTTGTCCACCATCTCCCGTATATACATTCCATTATAAACAGGGCAGCAGGAATTTTCTTGGTAAAACTCCAGTTTTCAGACTCATGTTTTCCATGTATGTGGAGCCAGTCTGGTGATAAAAAAGGTAGATATCTGCCTACATATTCTGTACTAGTTCTAAATCATAGGATTTGAATGTTGTTTTCGAAGTCCCTCGTTGTTCAACCTCACCAGATATTGCGAAAACGGTGCTGCACCAAGCGAACAGTTCGGAACGCTACCTGAACTGGCCCATTTCAGAGATGAACTTTACACACACATACCAAATAATAGTGAATGCATTCTCATTAGAAGCCAGGATAATTCACTTTCATATCATTTGATCAGCTATGTGATTTGGAAAATTAAGTCTACTTTTGCATTGTACTTGATGGGTTTTTCCAATTGTACTGGTGGTTACCTGGTGCAAAATAAGATACGTAAACATGCTGATAGCCACTAGTATTCATTACTTCCATTATTAACCATGATAGATAGATTTTGCCTTTGGTTGTTCCTCTTATATAAGATGAATAGTGTTATCTCTATTAGATTCTAGGGTTAACTCCTCAACATAAATAGGAGCATATACGATACTATAATATAAATACATATGGCATCCATACAGTTGATAGATTAATCGGTTCTAATAGGTAACTGTTTGAGTGATATTAAATAGTTGGTCATTCTTATCTTAAACATGATAAATAAACCAAATAATGAGTGAAACATTTTATTTGTGATTAATGTTTTTGCATTTGCTGATACGTACATGAAGCCATTTGTTACTCCTGATAAATAACTAATTCAATAATATATCTCGATTGAGATGTTAACCATCCAGCTTATTTCTGTGATGACTAATCACTGCGCAAAATTTAAGAGTTGTCTGTTGTTAGTTTCTGGTTTGTTTTGTGTACAACACATACCATGGAGACTCCAGACAGCTCCGTGTTAACACTGTGAATCTGAGAAATTACCTGGACAGTGCTGGATTAGCCAGTAAACATGATGTTATGGAGTCTGTTGGCTACAATAATGTTTCATCAGGAATTAGTGGGTTTAAAATTGATGCACAATATGTCATGTACAGTTTAGATTAGACCAGCCCTAATAGGTTCTTGGCAACCCAGAAATGTTCAAACATTGTATAAGTACCTTTGTGTATGTTGTACACTGAGTCCTGACTTTAGCTAGTAGTTGTTTAGGTACATCTAGGGGAACAGTCAATTGATGCCTTGGCAAACTTTGTTTTCTAGGTCTGTGGATTATGTAGGAGAAAATTGTCCCACCTTGTCATGGGACATCCACACTGATTAGACATTTACCGTTGTCACATCTAGAAGTAATGTTCAATGAGAGATTGTTTATAAGTACAGCCCCATCTATTTTACTGCTGTCACATCGAGAAGTCCTAAGCATAATTGGTAATAGGTTGTGGTGTAAAGAGCCCACATATCTAGTTTCACATCACAGTTACCAGTTGACAACATCTTTACATATCATGAGCTTGTGGTGGGTGTTTAATTCAGGTGTTGTAATTGGGCATGTGAATTGTCTGTTCACAGAACTGGTTATAAGTTTTGGCTTTTAAATAGCAGAAACGTCTAATTCCAATTCTAAGACAAAACATCACCATTTGTGAACTGGATGTGAAATTTAATTAAATCATGATAGCTTCTGGTAAGTTTGCACTAAAGGTAGTCGCATATACGGATCATTGTATGCTGTATTTGCAACCTTGTATCAGTGCCACATTAATCCATGTTGAAGGGATGTTATGTTTCAACTACTGTCTATCTAATCCTTGGTAGCCAGATATAAGCCCATAACAACATGCTGACTTAGGATTGTAACTATAAGCAGTATTTAATGCGACTAATTGTATGATGTTGTTGTTTTAGGCGGCCTTAAGACGAGCTAGTGCCATCATTCGCAGCCAGAAACCTGTCATCGTGCATAAACCAAAAGGCAAGAAAAAGGATTAGACAGAATAGTCAAGTCGTTTACTGTGTGAAAATGCCAGTTGTAGCATGAAATAAAAATATGTACAATATGACTGTTTTCTAGTGTTTTTGTATGTTTGGATAGTGTCAGTCACTCTTCAGTTAGTATAGGTCAGCTAAATAGACCATACAAGTTATTTCTTTATCAGATAAAATGTTTGCATGTTGATGAAATCTTGAATAAGATTCTGTCAAAAAATGAACTGGGGTGGCTAGAACCAGCTATTTGCATTTTAGCTAACTATACAGTAACTGGATCCTACATCATTCAACCTTGCCGCTGTAAAAATACTGCAATTTTGATACGCTTGACACCTAAATAGGGATCGGATGCATATGCTGGAATCCAAATAATGCTATCTTCCCACAATTATTTATATCCTATGAATAAATTTTACTTGGATTTACTGGATTACTTATTAATTTTGATTGGTGGGTTTGTTATTGGACAATGTGAGGAATCTGTTGTTTTAAACTACCAAGAGCACAGATTAAAGAAACTTTAAACATCAGGTTAATGAATCTAGTATCTTTATTATGAAAATGATAAGGGTACCAATGATGATTCAGATTGTGAATGTCTAGCTTCGTTGTACATCCCTCCCAGTTGGGCTTCATGTGAAAAACAAAGCCTGCAACGTAATGCCAATAGTTATTTATGGAACAGCAGTATGGTGTGTTTCTATCACAGTGAATTTAGCATCCTGACAATTTGTAGCTATATACACCGATTTATTCTACATTCAGTTAACCTGGAGTTGTTATAATCTATAAGTATACAATAAATAAATAGCATATAAGTAGTGGACCCATCCAATAGAATCATTGAGTCACTAAAGCATTCCACACTTCTGAAGACTCCAGTGCAATCTCCCCATAGTAGCTGTAATCTAAAAGCATTTCTGCATATAGTTGGTTTTTATTTGACAAAAAATCACAATGGTGCAGTGCAACTCTACTTCAAGGGACAGTCCACTGTCAGAAAATATTTTTTTAATATTTAATGCTTAGAACGACCAAAAATTCCACAATAATAATCATGAAATATACCTGATATCATAGATGTAGGGAAATTACTGGGTGGCCGGCATTACGGCTGCACTGGAAGCCAGATTTGAAGGTGAGAAGGAAACCTGAAATGCTCCGACGTCACATGGATGCTCTCTAGACTGACTCGGATTATAGTTCTCTTCAGCATTAATTAATGAGCCATTTTATATCATCTTCCTCATGTCAGGTTCATTCTGGCTCGAACTGATATGGCTGTATGTCATTCATGACATAATTTTAACAAGATAATGCTGTTTAGTTCTGGAATAATTCTTTGCTCACACTTGTTTACATGCTTTTGTACGGGCTCTACAGACTTCAGGTCAACCGGATATGCTGAAGTGCCATCAGCATTCAGGAGCTTCCAGTCTCTGTCTAGCTTCAAAATGGCAGCACCCACAGTTGATTAAGCAGCACTTTGAACTGGATTATTTAATATGTAGGTGATCGTTTACAAATTTGGACATTATTTATGATATTTGTGAGTATAGCTGTATTAGTCCTCAAAATTTGAAATGAAGGGGACTATCCCTTTAACCATATTAAATTGGCCTCAAAAAGGGAAATGAGGATTACTTCATCTCTTACACAGTCTATTTTCATAATTTTCACTTGTTATTGGAAGCATGCAACCATGTCCACTACATATGGGTAATAGAGTTTAAAAGAAATGTAACAGAAAAATATAAATATTTGTTCAAAAAACGACAAATATATAATTTATTTGCAAATGTTTTTATGAACTCTACAATAATTTAACCTTTTTTCTTTTAAAGCAATCCTGTGCAAGCACTCACATGGTTGATAGGTATCTTTACAGCAATACAATTACTCCAAACTTCACACTGGAATTTGCTTGATTAAATGTTAAACATTCTGTAGTAGACTAGAGCACATATTGCGAGTGAAACAAAGAGAAATACCAACTATCACCTTCGGTGAACTCTAACATGACAACAGTATGCCTCATGATTAACAATAAGACCAATTTATATTTAAATATCCTCACAAGTATTGAGACCAGCATATATATTAAGATAACATATTTTCCCAACCTTACAAACATAACCATTCATGATGCACCCTAAACCAAATCATATTTGAGTCTGACTTCAGCTATAGTATGTACTTTCACAATAAAACCATAAACAATTCAAAACCATAAATGATCTCTGATGTTTTAACAAGCTATATAGGAGTATAATAGCAGTAAACTGTAAGTCGTGATGGTGAACAATTTGCAATGTACACTTCAGATATAAAACATGTGGTGATCCAGTCAAATGTTACAGTAGACTTGACTTAAATCATTGGTTGAGCAGGACAAAACAAACAATACAAAAGTTAACATTATTTAACACCAAACAGATAACAAATTCAGATACCATTAATCAATCAAACCTCTGCCCAGAAAAGCTTGTACACACTGAACAAAAGACAGCACTTAAACATGATGGACAAACTGACAGCAGATGATAATGGAGCATAAACACAAACTCTTAAATGATAATGTTATAAGATATGCACAATTGAAGACTTGGACCTCTCCAGCACCAGTAGGTTAACAACAGCAGCTTTAACAAACAGTAATTGCTTCTCTAAGCTGAAAATCACACCCTGTGTGCAATAGTAAACAGGTGCAGGAGTGTGCTTCGAAACTGGCCTCATACAAACACATCCATGACTGTGTCAATACGACTCCGACATAAGGGACAGATTCTCCTGCTATGATTGGATGACGTAGCTATTTCATGAGCACAGGCAACACACATACACATGTGTTTACACGGAAGGATAAGTACATTCTTTGGATTATACTGACAAACAACACAGAGCCTCTTGTCTCTTTCATTCTCCAGGTGCCGCTCTAGTTCGCTCTGTGATAGCTTACTGAATGAACGTGCTGGTGAACATGAAACACGCTCTCGTAAGCTGTATCTTGTACTTGGTGATGTCAACTGAATATTGATAACATTCTGGTCATTCTCGTCGCCACTTTCAAAATCAGAATCATCAACAACTTCAAATTCATCAGCAAACGATTCCACTTCACTGGTTGCTTCAGTTTCCAAGCTTTCTTCCTCACTTTCCTCAGACAATTCACTGTCCTCATCTTCATTTTCTTCATCGGAAACAAACATAAAATCATCCACCAATTCATTGTGCTGTACTCTGGTCCTAGAAGCGATGTGATGTGCCAGTGAATTATTAGCCAAGAAGGGTACAGTCAGTCCATACTTCCTGAACATGATGACTAGAATTCTTAATAATGAGATCACCATAATAATTAATCCAACAGTTAGGCACACATCATGCATGGAGAGATAGTGAATAATACTATTTCTTAGGTAGCACCAGAGTTCACTGGCAATATCAATCCACTTGTTCACTATAAATTGAATGGCACCTGTGATAGATTCCCAGCCATTCTGGATGCTGTTTAGTATATAGCAACCAAAAGTCAATAAAACTGATGAAATATATTGAATAGTTTTCACTGTACAAGTGTGAACATATTCCACAATGTCACAAAAGACTGAGGAAAACACCCTTCCACTTTATAAATAATAAAATATATTCTGCTTTAAGTCTTGAGTTGATGCAGCCAAAGTGTTCAGACTATGGCAAAGGGTTATATACATGTATTGCAAAGTTCTGAAGAACAACTCTGCAACGATGACGGCTACTCGTTCCACAACAGCATACAAACACAGCAATAACTGGGTTAGCAGAATGAGTAGTTGAGCAGCAATGCGGCACAATACAGATAAAAAACATCCAAACTCAATCAGAAATTCATAGAAGTACGTCCCGATATCACACGAAGCACTTCCTAAAGCTGTTCCAAATACGCACACTGCAGACCAGCCCTCTTTGGCGAGTCTAAACAAAGTCGAAACCAAATGATAGTTGAAATTTCCAACAGCTTTTGTCAACCGCCACAGACTCCAGCACAAATTAGCCGCATACGACACAACAACAGCAGGGCCAGACATCTTCCCATTTGATTATGAAACTTTTTTTACGTTTTGCATTTTATTCGAGCTTGACATGCACAACGCCTTACGAACAAGTTACATTTTACCGTCTTTTGCAGATCTTACTATTTGTTTTTAGAGGAAAGCCCAATATACCAAAACGAGGTCGATGACGTTTGACAGAAATACCAACGATCATTATATGTTACGAGTGTAAATGAGAGCGGGTTGCAAATGTATACTTTCTGACAAAACAAACAAAACAAGACGCAAATTTGCCCGAAGAATTAAAATCCACTAAGCATTGGCATACATAATAAAAACAATTTAATTATTTACATGTCCGTAAAATGTATAATTATGAGATCTTGAAGTAACTCATTAACTGTGCTGTTGAACAGAAATTCCAACGCTGACCTAAGTTCAAACCACGGTGTTTAATATTTCAGCATTGAAGACTGCTGGTTCCATTTAGCTGAACAAGTACACAACATATTTAAATTTACATATATATATATATATATATATATATATATATATATATATGACTAGACCAACATTAGTTTCATTTATCTATGATGTTTGCTTTTTAATCACGATGTTATAGATAACAACATTATCCATAATTTTTTTTATAAATATTTACACTTCTATTATATTACTTAATTATCATTTAATGTTTTGTTGTATAAATATTCTCGGTATATAAACAATAATGCCGACAATTTTTTATAAATAAACAAGTACAGACTATATACTAATATAACCATTGGTAGAAGAGTCCTGCATATCCATGATGGATACATTTGAGCCTTTTACAGAGACTGATATCAGACAGTTGCTGAAAAAGTCATCTAATGCTTTCTGTGCAGTTGACCCTATACCTACATGGCTTGTGAAAGATTGTCTGGATTTTCTGATAAGCCCAATTACAAATATAGTTAATAAATCATTATCTCTGGTCGTTTTCCTAAGATCCATGAACGCTGCCCTTGTAAAACCATTAATAATTTAAAAAAACACTATGGACTGTAATATTCTAAACAATTACAGACCTGTTTCAAATCTCACAGCTTTCCATCTTTAATCAATAATAACCTTAATGAATCATTACAGTCTGCCTAGAAAAGGCAGTTGCTTTCCATCTTTAATCAATAATAACCTTAATGAATCATTACAGTCTGCCTATAAAAGTCGTCACAGCACTGAAACAGCCTTATGATGTCAATTGATTAAGGTAAGCCAGTAATACTTGTTCTTCTGGACCTGTCTGCTGCATTTGATACAGTTGACCATACTGTACTTTTCTCTAGGTTAAAATTAAGACATGTTTGGTCTGTCAGGTAAAGTACTTGAATGGTTTCAATCCTATCTTGAACAACGCTCCCAGAGAGTGTCTGTTCATGGTATTTTATCTGACATTCAGTTTTTGTTATCTCGTGTACCACATGGTTCAGTTCTTGGTCCTCTGGTTTTCACAATGTATATCCATCCTCTGGGATCATTGCACAGCAATATGGGGTTAAATATCAATTGTATGCTGTTGACACACAGCTATATATATTACTGGTTTCTGACAATTAATGTTTCCTCTTCCTTGAAGAATTTAGAACATTGTATTGCTGATATTCGGATATGGATGACTCAAAATCTTCTAAACCTAAATGTTAATAAAACAAATATTATATATTTGGCATCACCACATTGTGTTAAATCCCTAAGGACAGCAGTATTACAGATGGGTGCATCTTCGATTACCCCTAATGGGTCAGTAAAACATTTAGGGGTTATTTTTGACCAATGTATTAACATATATGAACATGTGACATCAGTATGCTGAGCTGCCTACTACCATCTTAAGAACATTCCCTTTATAAAAGCATTCTTGCACAAGAAGCACTTGTAAATGTAGTCCATGCCTTTGTTACGTCTCGTATAGACTATTGTAACTCCCTGTTATATGGCATATCTGATTATAAAATAAATCGCCTTCAGCGAATTCAGAATAGTGCAGCTCGCATTGTGAGAAATACTAGAAAATATGATCATGTCACCCCAATTCTTCAAAAACTACACTGGCTACCTGTTAGACAGCGTATCCATTTCAAGATTTTGTTAATAACTTATAAATCTATTAATGATATGGTGCCAGAATACCTGTGTGAACTGGTTTCATTAGAAAGTCATCCGAAAACTCAGGTCATCTAGTCAGATACTATTACAGGTGCCAGTGTCTCGGCTCAAGTCATATGGTGATTGTGAGTTTAGTGTTGCAGCTCCCACTTTGTGGAATAGATTGCTGGCAGATATTAGAAATGCGTCATCTCTTAAAAATTATAAATCTGTTCTAAAAACACACCTGTTCAAGGTCACTTTCACAGATAAATAATTATTATCTTTTAAATCACTTAAAGGGTTTTTAGATACGTATTATTTGGGGTATTATTATATTACATATTATTTGTACAGCACCTTTGAATGGCTCCTGCTAGTAAGGGCGCTTTATTAAATATACATTATTATTATCATTATTATTATTATATATACAAGAATGGTCCAGGTCTTTTGCCCCTTCGGACTTTAGCCCTTTCATTAATTGCTCACCTGATCTTTTGCCGCTTGGTCTTTGCCACATAACTTTAAAAAGGTTGATTTGTACAATTGATATTTTGACCAATGTGCAATAAACTTATTTTGTTGTGTTATATTTTTAATTGATAAATGATAAAATAAACAATAAAAGTATATGATTAATTAAAAATAATAATGATAATACATAAATTAGTAAATGTCTTTTACAAGATAATTTTAATAAAATATATAGATGCAATATAACTAATGTTTCATTGTATATATATATATATATATATATATATATATATATATATATATAACTGTAATTAAGGACACTCACTGGAAATAAGAATCTTCCTTTATATGTTATTACACTCAGGTCTGTTCCCATTCATCTTTCTGATCAAGGGATCATCAAATAATTGCAACTGACAGACAGAGTATAAAGAGAATATATAGTTACAAAAAAAAAAACCAATGATTAAATCCATAATATATACATGTATAGAGATATTTCAATTTTATTTTGTTTAATTCACACTCACAATCACCAAAGTTACAATAATGGGCAAAAGTAACTAAGGGGCTAAAGACCAACGGGGTAAAAGATCTATGGGGCTAAAGACCGACGGGGTAAAAGATCTATGGGGCTAAAGACCGACGGGGTAAAAGATCTATGGGGCTAAAGACCGACGGGGTAAAAGATCTATGGGGCTAAAGACCTGACTGGGGCTAAAGACCAGGGTAAAAGATCTATGGGGCTAAAGACCGACGGGGTAAAAGATCTATGGGGCTAAAGACCGACGGGGTAAAAGATCTATGGCTAAAGACCGACGGGGTAAAAGATCTATGGGGCTAAAGACACGGGGTAAAAGATCTATGGGGCTAAAGACCGACGGGGTAAAAGATCTATGGGGCTAAAGACTCACGGGGTAAAAGATCTATGGGGCTAAAGACCGACGGGGTAAAAGATCTATGGGGCTAAAGACCGACGGGGTAAAAGATCTATGGCTAAAGACCGACGGGGTAAAAGATCTATGGGGCTAAAGACCGACGGGGTAAAAGATCTATGGGGCTAAAGACCGACGGGGTAAAAGATATATGGGGCTAAAGAACTACGGGGTAAAAGATCTATGGGGCTAAAGATGTCATAAACAGAACACTTCCTTTTAGTAATAATTAAAGAAATTAAGACTATATATCAAGGTACCCATGTTGTTATATTGCATATTGAGAATAATACACTGGTAGTCCACTATTTGTCACTGTTAACGTTGCAGCTGTGACTACTATAGTACTAATACGTAGAGTTGTAGTAGTAGTAGAAATAGTAGTAGTAGTAGCAGTAGTAGTAGTAATAGTGGTAGTAGTAGTAGTAGTAGTAGCAGTAGTAGTAGTAATAGTAGTAATAGTAGTAGTAGTAGTATAAGAAGCGTATATTAATAATATATATTACCACCATCGAAAGCAGGCTTACTAGAGTAATGTTAACAGTTAAGTAGTAATAAAAGTTAATGTTCCTGTTTTAGTAGAAGTAGTATCAACCATATAGGTTAATGGATTATTAATTTAGACATGTATATATATATATATATATATATATATATATATATATTTCACAACTCCGAACTCAAAATCTACTCAAAACTGTAAAACAACCATACACCCCTCGAAACTATGCACTCCAGAACAACCTCCTCTACTACTACTCCTCTCCTCTCTTCCACTCCTCACTCCCCTCTTCTAAAAATCTACAAAAATCCATATATATATATATATATATATATATATATATATCGGGAATTATCCCCTCAGCACCGTCAGCGTTGTTGTCCGGTAGACCCCCCACATAGTCACCTGGTCCAATCAGCGCCGACTTGGCTGAGTCGAGAAGAATCCCCAACTAAAAGTAAAACTCCTCCCATACGCACAAAACGGTATATAAAGGGAACCCCCCCCAGCACAATCAGCGTGGTTGTCCAGTGGAGACTCGCATGTTCCTTGATCCAACCTCTGCTAACTTGGCTGTACCATTACAAACATTCACTAACGAAGCTTTCGCACATTCAACCCACACCACGAAAACATTAATACAGTACAAACCCAACCAAACCCCGCGGCTACGACTTCTACACCCGTGCAATCCCAACAACCGGCCGGCCACACATCCCTGAGCGGCACCGAACGGGTGACCACCAACTTTTTTCGCACATCAATCAATCGGAGCACTACCGTTTCACACCCATTTTACCTCACAATTGGTAGGCCACAAACCTTAAAGCAGCACGAACGGGCGATCACTAATTCTTCTTAACATAAATTAATAACGTAAATTAAAATATTTGAGCACCACTTGATAAAAACAACATAAATATTTCTGGAACTCTCAGAATCTAATCTTTTCAGCCAGTTTCTTTCTCATGTTCTCTGTGGAAATATTTATTTGGAAGTACTTTCAGGTTAATAATATCTAGTGAAAGAGATAATATTTCGTTTGTTTCAGCATTATATAGATCTATATATATATCAGCACAACCTCCCTCCTTCGAGAAACCTTACTATTTAACAGAAACAGTAGTATCCACTGCATGGTGGACTCATGACGGATATAACATGTTTATTTATTTGTAAAATGTAAGAAATGTTTGGTTCAGCAAGTATTTGTTTTGGAGACTTAGTTACTGTGCTCCTTCAATTGATAAGGTGGACGATGGTTAATTAACGACTCCAGCCGCCATTGATCTATTTATCGATCACTCAACAGTCACCAGTAGAAGATAGTTAAGAGAGTAGATATTTCATAGCAAATTAATTCATCATGCTTGTATTAACCCAAGACCAGACCCCTATATATAGTCTCTTAAGTACTTACATTTTCTCCCCTCTACGGCTGTCAGCTGTAGTGGGGGTGAATTTAATTATTATATAGTATACTTAAGAGTATGTATATATATATATATATATATATATATATATATTGTGTGTGTGTGTGTGTGTGTGTGTGTGTGTGTGTGTGTGTGATTAAAGCTGTGGCGCAGAGTGGAAAGTGTCTTCAACCAGTGTAGCCACAGGCCCCTCATAACAGTACCCCAGTAAAAATAAACGACGGACTCCTAATCCTTGCGGGGCTGTAGAGACTTCAGTTTAGTCAGCCTTGTCAATAATACAGCTTTGCGTATGTTCAAAAAGAAACCTCAAAATCGGCAACCCGCAACTTCTAAAATATTTTCGCGCAACTGAACTTAAATAGGCAAGAAAACTGCAGACTTCGACACCTTGCTGAGCTATGACTGGGATCTACAAAACTTCCCATTATTGGCGAATGGAACATCAATATCCAGTTGAAGAAACTAACGCGCATCTAGGAGGAGGTACACATAATCCATCCGGCTAAAATAAACCACCATCGGGATCCATGTAACCAATTTTGTTCTGATCCACCCCCCACAAGGAAATCTGAACGATCTGTTCCTTCGGTAGATTTTAAGTCCCTGTCTTCACCAACTGCGTGAGCTTATCTACAACAAAATACGTTGAATGTATCGACTACAAAATACATTGAATGTGTCGATTACAAACTACATTGAATGTGTCGACTACCACATACACTGAATGCGTCGACTATAAAATATACTGAATAGTCGACTATAAACATACTGAATGCATCGACTACAAAATACATTGAATATGTCGACTACAAAATGCATTGAATATGTCGACTACAAAATGCATTGAATGCGTCGACTAAAAATACATTGGTGTCGACTGCAAAATGCGTCGAAACTGTTCAACGTAAAGGGGCAAAAATTGTAATCTTACTATAAATGGACATTCAGTGTCTCTGTACCGTGCTAAGGCTAAACTCACCAAAGGTACTCAATTTTTAGGATTATGAATTGCTGAACACTGTTGATGGACTGTAAACAAAAAAATACTTCTTGGGCTACATTAGGCATACTCTAAATATTAATAACCTGGGAATGACAAATCTATAAATTGTCCAATAATTTCTGTACGGCTCCATAAAATAAAATATTTAGTCATTAATATTATATATCCAGAATCATTAATATGTATATTCTTTTTGAGTCCTCACGGACTTCAAATTTGTTAATCTACATTTACTGCGTTGCCCCGGGCCTATAATTGACTAGAAACGGGTCATGTTAACTAGTCAATTATAAAACATAAAAGATCTTAATAAATATCAAACAGCAAGAATATGGTATACAAAAGCAGGAATAGCTATTGGTTGACCTATTTTATAGTACAAAATTAATTAGTATCTAGAATGTACCAGTAAATTCACCCAAATAGCGTGACACAACTATTTACATGTGCACTTGATAAATGTTTCTTATAACCGAAACTAGTCGTGCTATTTTGGGCTGAGTGAAAATATTATTATTTCTGTTATTGTCGGAGGTATTAGAATTATTATCATAATAGATATTATATGTACTGATATATATGCTTTATTTCCTGTTATAGCTGCGTTATATATGTACTAATATGTTAATTCATACAATGCTGCTTGATGGATTTATACTCCTGGAGTCGTTTGTTACTCCGGCAGGCATCTCCATGGGTATTAAGCTGCGGACAATTTGTTAAATGTATACCTATTATAATCCCGACGTGTCATTCGCAGTATCGGAGATCTGCCTGAAATCCGCTGTTCTCGACCATGGGTCAAATAGATCAAGTGGATAGGCGCTTTAATTTAGATCCCACCACACCTAACTGCATATACTTAGGGATGCTAAATTAAGCGTGAATGAACGTTTCCTTAGTGATGAACGGAAACGTATGAGGGTTAGCTGTTAGGTTCGAGTAAATCATAGTATTTACTCAGGTTTGAGACGACATTTCGTTCTAGTCCAGTAATAATCCATTGTGCGGTATTGCTACTTTGTTTTTATTTTAGTGTAATCGCTTTAGTGAGTCCATATTGTGTTGGTGTACATTCTCTTTGTTGTGGACAAACTGTAATGTTTGTTAACACGCTGAGGCTATATATAGGGCTTGAATTTTCACTTAGGTTAGAGAAGAACTTCGACGCCAGACCAGTCGGACGTGTATTGATACACGGTTCATATAGGTAGGATTTATTCAGCCATTCGAACCCAGAATAAAGCTGAGGTCAGCATCTGAGGTGTCGAAATGCTTTATATACAGGTTTCTTTTGGACCACAGAAAATTACTGTTGAATGTAAACTGTGGTGTCAAAATAGTTTATGATATGTATGTAGCAAGTCACCATTGAACCACACGCACGTGTTATTTGTTGCGAGCTGTGGTATCAAATGGTATGTTTTTACGTGCTTCCGCTTTTTGTACGTAGCCTGCATGTAGCCGCTTTCCTGTGGGCGTGACATATTTGTCGCGTACGAAAAGCGAATTAGCTGGTTCCCACAGGCTGATGAGTAGACCAGACACATGCTTAGGTATACGCACACATTTATCAATATGTGGAGGTATTGAACATTTTTTATAGATTAATGTATGTATAGTTGTATTTAGATTTATGGAGGTAGGTTTCGAAGGATGTTTAGATATGTTGATGCTCTGTTCCTGTTGCATCTTACTATGTACCCCCACAAACACACACACACACACACACACACACACACACACACACACACACACACACACACACACACACACACACACACACACACACACACACACGGGAACAGTTATTACGTACTGTTTTCTTGTGCAAGTATAATTACAAATTTTATATGCTAGTACCAATCGGACACGTAGCACGATTTTCACTTAGAAAGTATATGGATATACGGTTGTCACCTCTTTCCGAATGATTTCATGGTTTTTCCACATTGTTTTAGCCTCACATTGGATCTACCAGGAAAAATGGTTGAAATCCAGGTGGCTTGCACGCAATACCGTTAAAGACTTCAATTTCATAATACCAGTACTCCGGAATTATATAATAACATCGTCTTAGCCCTAAACGTCTATTTATCGTTTGAAGTTCAGATCAGCCAGGAAGTGAAATTAGCGAATTTTATCAATGACTATATTATGTAGTATACTTATATGTTATAACTGATGTTTTAACCGTGATAAAATCAATACAGATTATGTACACCAGTAAGCACAATACCCAATTTCCATGTTAAAGTTAGATTGTTTTAGAGGTCACAGGAAAAGGTTTCCTAAAAATGTTATATATTAAAATCAATTTCAATCAGAAATTTATTTTTACTCGCATTGAGGCCCAGTGTGTTGACTTATCAATTAAACTTATACCTACACAAATACATACACTCCAATCCAACTCTTGTGTACCGTGGCCGGGTGTCGGCGGCACAGGTGGCTTCTCTGGGTCCACGTATGCACTTGGTGCAACTAATTCCTCACAATTAATACTTTTTAGCTAGTGGTTCAAAGCTGTAGGGCCTTGTATCCCTGAGAATGTTAAAACTTTCGTCGGAATCTGACATCTCTAAACAAGTTATGGCACTACGTGATGTTTGGCAAAGATGACGTCACACAATAACCTCTAGCGAGTGTAGTACATACTAGCAATGGCTGGTGAAAGTTCGGAAATTAAGGATTTTGGGATCATTTTAATGGAAATATGACAGCTGGTGGTTAGAATTGTTTTGAATGTGGTAGTGCATCTGATAAGGAATAAAATAATTCTGTGTTACTTTATATTTACTTCGAAATGTGAAATTTCTTTTCCCCGTCAACTTTAGAGTTTAAACACGTCGTTCCACATTATTTCAATGCCCTTTCTCTGTCGTTTTACCCCGTTGGCTCCATGCGGAAATATTGAATATAGAATGGGTGGAATCCTGATATAATCCTATATAGGCAATAAGCACTTGGAAGTCATGATATCTATCACTAGATAATATAATAATATCGCCAACACGACAGGTGTATTTTGAAATTGAGTTCAACTAGAAACTGAACTCTGTCTAATTGTTGTGGTGAATAATATATTTGTGGAGCATTAACCATAATATGTCCAAAAATTACTGTTGATTCAGTTTTGTGCCGATAGCTTTCACTCCCAATTTATTCAAAGAGTGGCGCAGCGAAATGAAGGACCAATAGACCCATTGCATGATGACGTCAAAAACCAAAACAAACCAGGTGCGCTTTGCATTGTGGTCCGTTTAGCGATAACACCGTGATAATCCGGCCATTTTAACCTTAAACGTCAATGTTCCGGATCTTTTATAATCATGCCAAAAACTAACTCCTGCGTACTAACTAACGAGAGATGTCGTTTACGTACGATCAACTCGTATAAACATGGAATCACTAATATGTACCGAACATAAGCAATCATTTGATTGGGTACATGCTAGACTCTGAGTTCAGGGGTGTATTTTTGTAATTCAGAGATATTTCAATTATATTCAAAAATGCTGTGATATTGTGTATTGTAGGAGTTCACAAATTTTACATTAAAGGTGCTAAACAACTCATAGCTAATCTACAACTTAGAGTTGAAGGTTGACCTGGTTTTTGTGATGTTTCGATTGGTTTCTTATACATATTTTATTGACTATTTAAATCCAGTACAATATATATCCTATGGTAGCTGTCATTGCCCGATAATTACACGAGATCTCATCCTTAATCACATATTTGAAAGATATTTGGTCTAAACATCTGTTTAACAATATGTAAACAACTAGTACAAATATTTATGACATTATATAACCGAATAATCCGCTTTGTCTCGAAAGAGCTAACATTCAATGTCCTAATAACAATAAATATATCCTATTAAATTATATTAAACTTGCAGCAGTTAAAGAACATTTTTGTGAGCTTCTTAAAGCCAACTTATTTAAATTAGCCTATTTAAATAATATATAAACCAATGTATTTATGTATAAAATGCGTTTGTGCTATATGAACTTTGAACATGTTTTATTTATGTTTTAAATGAAAAGCGTCTTTGAGCGATTCAAGTTGAATACGACGCTATATAAAGTACCATTATTATTATTATTATTATTATTATTATTATTTTTATTATTATTATACACCGCAACATGCGTAAGCTCCAGACAAAGTCGTATATTTTCTGTACTGACTGTCGTGATATCAATAAGGTCCAGATATACTCAGGGGCATGGGAACTATATTAGATGGAATTAAGAGACTGTTCTATTCTTATGTTTGTGATACAAAAATTATAAACTGTTAAACTTTATTTTATATGAGTCGAGTTGATTTGAATTATTTATCCTTAACACTTGTCGAATCTGATACTTATGGCCCAGGGTAGCTTGCCTAGTGAAACAACTAAAAAACTCAGTTATCAGTACGAATCAAACCGATGATCTAGAGATTTACATGAAAAAGTTCTTACCTACTGCGCCATCTGATCAGTGAGGTTTTTTCTAGTCGGGTTATGTCTAGTTATCACATTTTAAGCATAATTACTGATTTTGTAGAGCAATATTTATTTATTAAAATCACTTTAGCACAAACTCGGGGTGTTTTCTGATATTTTATCATATTAACACAACTCTGGTGTTATGCTATTCAGAGTAATCTATTCTATCAATATATTGAAATTATTAATGATAAAATATAAATGATAACATAGTTAAGTAGGCTAAATGAAACAAAATGAAAGGTGAAACATCCTTCTGATTTAGCGTTATTGGCGTTTTAACCAAGGCTATATAGATCTGTGGCCAACTGCGCGACCAGTTAGACCATAGAGTCTCTCTCTCTCTCTCTCTCTCTCTCTCTCTCTCTCTCTCTCTCTCTCTCTCTCTCTCTCTCTCTCTCTCTCTCTCTCTCTCTCTCTCTCTCTCTCTGCCTCTCCCCCTCTCTCTCTAGCTAAACTCATAGAGTAACGTATTACTGGCCAAGCTTCATATTGTTTGCTCTACATGTAATAATCACTTGGGGTAGATTCAACTCAGAAATCATTAGCTTCAGGAAATGTTAATAACAGCTAGACAGCATATTTTAAATAAATAATACTACTGAAAATGTGTAAATACTGGATAAACCGGATTTTCGGTGGCGGACATATTACTGCCAGCCATATCCCAAATGGACAAAAAACATAACGACCAAAACTACCTACCGGACATAACTCCTACTTTTTAGTGTTTGTTCTTGCGGTTAAATGGTTACAGTATCGTGTCATTATCATGTAACAAACAATTAACAAAATACTGTTTGTATTTATTTTATTTTTCCTAAATAAATACTGCATGTTTAGTTTTCACCACGAAGTTTTAGCGATACGGCGACAACGAACATCCAAAGTTTGTTGATGGCAATCTTAAAAGAGAATATTGTTTAAGGTTTACACCTTAATTTCAAGGAGTGGGAATCTTACCGACGCGCATTCAGTTGCGCAAAAATGATCCAAAAGATTTTTGAAATGTAGTGAATACCATAAACAACGAACATGATAACTGCGTGGAATTCGAAGTTAATGAAGGACCGACGCTCTTTAAGGACCCAAACAACGTATAGAAGCCAGATAATCCTGAGAAATGGCACAGAATGACAAGTACACAGCCTCCCCACCGTTCTGATAAGATTACAGTTGTTTGAAAATAGATCCAATTAGGCTTGTTAGAACGACTTAATTCATCGTGAGGGTCTACTGTTAACGTCTCTAAACTTTCTGTTCATCACGACGTATTCCATTTTGTTTTCAAAGGAGTAGATTAAGTTAAAGCTCACAGGAAAAGGTTTAACAAATTAGTCAAAATGTCAGAGTTATTTATTAAAATGAATTTCAGTCAGAGATAGAATTAATTTTTCCTAAAAATAAAGTTACAGTGGTTTTAAAACTTGCTTTTGCTAGCAGGGTTGGAGCGACTACAGGGCCAACGTAATCGATTACGATTACTTGAGAATGCTACGATTATGATTACGATTACACTCATTCTGAATGTAATCGATTACGATTACATTGTAAAGTAATCATGATTACAATCATGATTTTAATCTATATAACACAAACATGTATGTGATTCTTCTTCAATATTCACTCAGTTAATTGTATGATGCCGATATAAACAAGCTACAGTGTTTACCTGTTGCTTTGTAAGAACCAGACACAGTTTATGCTATGTTCTTGAAATGAAAATGTACAAGAGACTTTGATGTCACTGTACGGTGTTAATTTATTTTAAGTTTTCTGAGATCAATATTCACCACAAAGCAAAGGAGCAAGTAATGCTTTTTTTATGAATGCACGTGTATTTATAAAGATAACCGAGATTAGTGCAAACTGAGATTGGCGCAAACAATATCAATAGAATTATTTGAATATTTGGGAAATGTCTATTTGGTAACAAAATGCATCATGTGTGGCGTTCCTACAGCCAGGTAAGATCTAAATAATATATAGGATAATTAGAATATAGTCAAACTCCCAACTCAAACCCCTCTGTAACTTGACAACCTCTGTAAATGGACCACTTTTCAGTCTTAAATTATTGCTATGCTTTAACATATAATTTTTCTTCTATAACTCCCAACTCCGTACTTCGACATTTGATCCCCATCTAATATATAGATATAATTTATTTCGCACTTTATATATGGTATGCAGTACAATAGGTTGTAGTAGAAATATGAACAATGTCTACAAAATGAAACGGAACAGGCATAGAATCAACCAGTGCATATAAAATTAATTAAGTGACATATATCGCTACGGCTTAGGTCTGTAGTCAATATTCCATCCCATAACAAACATAATTCGTTTAGCAAAACACCATTAGCTACGCACTTCTCCTTCTTTTGATATACACTTCTTAAGTATTGCTTATTCATCACTGAACATTCACCATATTCATCTTCATTTAGTTTGGACAGCAAAAGTCTCCTATTAATCGATACAGGGGTTCGGGATGTCTTACATGGCAAAAACACAGATGCGTAAAAATATTTTCACTTTTTGCTAATGCCCACACATCACCCCGTATGTCGATCGGGGGCCTTGTCTTGTCTTGTTGAAGTTTGGAGTAGAAACCCCTGGCTGTCGCCTATTGGGCACAGCCATCGGGGGCCGACTATAGTCTTGTTTATGTTCACTAATGCATGCGTTGACTTAATTGGCTGCTTGCCATTCGAAAACTGGCTAATCAATCAGGGTCGTTTGGAGCTGTAGTTAAAACAACGGTGTCAGAAAGAAGCCATGCCCGATTGCTGGCTGCGTGAATAGCTTGGACAACAACAGTTAATTGAAATGCCGTTTATATGACTTATAATAGCGGCAACATCTGAAGCAGTCTTTTGTTTCAACACAATTTCCTTTCATGTTAATAGAACAAATAAGCTGACAAATCATCATGTGTATAAATATGACAGCAATCCGTAAATTAGTTCTATCGTTATCTTTTGCCATACATACGAAATCATATATCTCGACTGATATAACATGGTACATAATCAAACACGTTGAAAGTAATAGCTGATTACGATTACAGTTACAATGTTTACGAATATGATTACATTGCACCTGGAAATGGCGATTACTGATTACTTAAGATCGTATAATCGATTACCATTACCCCAACCCTGTTTGCTAGCACCTCACATGGACAAATATGCCAAAGCTTTAACCGAGAATGCCAAACATAAAGGCCAAACACTCGCCAAACACTCGCCGTGGCCTTCTTTAACCCGTGTTACGTGTTTTATATTATCTTTGTTAAAGGTATAAAATGGTATATTGTGCCGCATATAATTGTGCAAATGGGTCTGCCAGAGTGCAGTGGGAGCCAACTTACACTTCGAGGGTAGTATGTTTGTTATTTCGCCGTCTATTGGCACGATCAGTTAGATATGACATGAAGAGGTCAGGCTTACAGAAGATGCCATTCCAACCATATTCGACAAACTGGGTAATGCTAACCAAACGAATCAGGAGTTTGAGGGAGAAACTGAATAGAAAATGGGTATGTATGAGCGATAATAGGGTAATCTTTGAGGAGACTATTATGCAATCACCAGTTCACGCATTCGTGAATATGTAAATTTCACTTATTCGCAAAAAAACACTTTACTTAGGTCTATGGAAAGCTTCTTATGGCTGTATATTGTAGACACTACTAAACTGTTAAACTAGCCTAGTAGGTATTCCACCGAGGGAGGGACATTCGAAAATTAAGGATTTAGGGAACATTTACTTTTTTGGTAGTGCATCTGATAGGGAATAAAATAAGTTTTTTACGTAATACTTACTTCGAAATGTGAAATTTGGTCATTCGGTTTAGTCACACACACGCACACACACTCACTCACTCACGCACACACACACACCAGGGCCGATTTAAGACTCACAGAGGCCACAAGTACTTAAAAGATCATGGTGCCCCCATATACATATATATAATTCAAAATATAACCAATAATAAACCATAAAATAATATTTTATCTTTCAAACTGAAATTCAGCTAACAGTAAGATGGAAATAGATGCAGCGTCTTTGATCAGACCGTCAAAATTAATCTTACGTAACACATCTGCTTCTGTACTTAGTAGAGATAAGGCATCCAGCCTTCCTTGTTGCATAGTCGTTCAGATGGAATTTCTAATATACTTCAACTGAGAACATGAACGCTCAGCTGAGCAATTTGTGACCAGTAACTTTAAGGTTAAAATATACGAAAGGTACATGTCTACATTTGGAATGGCATACTCAATATTATCTTCTACAATTATTTTATAAAGATCAGCATGACTGAATCTTGTTTTTTATTTTTTATTTGTTACACTGAACTTATGGCGCACACATGAGTGAAACTGCTGGAGCTCAGCTGAGAAATTACCTTTCTATTTCAGTAGATGATGAAGTGATTGAAGTGACACTATGTAGCACATCACTTAGAAAAGAAAATCTCTGATATTTCTTTGTATATTTTCCTTTTCTTTTTCAACAATTGTGTAAAAGGTGGTGATACGATATTTATCTCTGGGGTTCAGATATACTTCTGGTGCATCGCCGTCTTTGTCATTGGGTACTTTCTTTCTGATATGTGTGAGAGTTTGAGCTGCCTTGTAATAAAAATCTGGTAGCATTTCCTTTGTAGCTGATTCATATCTTTCAAATTCAACTCGTCAAGTGCACAGTTAGTCAGCTAATGATCCATATAGATCTGCACATGTTTTTTTAAATTCACATCCTCATTCTGTAGAACTTGGCTTACTCTATGAAAATTTAGCAAAATCTCATTCCAAAAATCCAACATAAAAATGAATTCTAGTGATTGCATCTTATTTGCTTCTCTTCTAGTGTCTCCCTTCTATGACTGGTCTTCGGTTATATAGTCTAACGCTTCTAAAATTTACTTTATTTAAAATTTACAGTTACTTTATCATGTTTACATGTTTACTGCTTATACAAAATATTGAAATTAAAAAAAACATTCTTCTCAGATCACACTTACAAATCAGATGATGTACTTTTATACAGTGCATTTTCTTATGACTTTTTAAACAAATATATAAAAAAAACACGGGATTTGTATATTTTCCCTCAACAGGCGGACTATGTCCAGGAGAGCTTTATTTAATATTAAGCATTTCTTCAACTACCGCAAAGTTCGGTTGAACAACCCTGCAACGACGACGGCTACTCGTTCCACAACAGCACACAAACACAGCAACAACTGGGTTAGTAGTATGAATAGTTGAGCAGCAATACGATACAGAACAGCGAAACAACATCCAAACTCAATCAGAAATTCGTAGAAGTACGTCCCGATATCACACGAAGCACTTCCTAAGGCTCTTCCAAATACGAACACTGCAGACCAGCCCTCTTTGGCGAGTCTAAACAAATTAGAAACTAAATGATAACTGAAATTTCCAACAGCTTTCGTCAACCGCCACAGACGCCAGCATAAAGTAGCCGTACACGACACAACAACAGCAGGGCCAGACATCTTCCCATTTGATGATCAAACTTTTGTTACGTTTTGCATTTTTTTCGAGCTTGACATGTACAACTCCTTACATAAAAAGTTAAATTTTACCGTCTTTTGCAAATCTGACTAGAGTTTTTAGAGCAAAGCCCAATATACTAAAACGAGGTTGATGACGTTTGACAGAAATACCAACGATCATTATATGCTATGAGTGTAAATGAGAGCGGGTTGCAGATGTATACATGCTCAATTTGCTAACAAACCCAATAAACAAATTCGCTCTGGGAAATAAAAATCCACTAAGTATTGGCGTACACAATAAAACAATATAATTATTTACATATCCATAAAAATTTATAATTATGAGAACTTCATGGCCTAACTGTGTTGTTGGCCAGAAACTTCCAGCCCTGACCTCAGTTTCATCGTTCACATTTGAAGACAGCTGGTTCCATTTAGCTAACCAAGTATATAAAACTAGTCTTAAGGCATTAATATTTAAATTTACATATATAATGACTAGACCAACATTAATTTCATTTATCTGTGATGTTTGCTTTTTAATCACGATATATTCACGATAACACAGTGGCGGATCTACGAGAGATCAGGGGCAGGACCCCACCTCTCAGAGGGTCAGAATCCCACCCTCATATCTAGCAGGGATCCTCAATCTTTAAATGCAATATATCATTTGGCAACATAATAATTAGTAGTAGTACAGAGAATTTGTCACACATTGAGTATTGTAATGTGCGTCTGATTAGCATTATTATTTAATAGACATGTTACTTAGTATAAAATGAGGTATAGTTGTGATTTGTCTGTTAAATAATAACTTAGTAAGTAGGCCCTACAATGTTTTGACAATTCTCCCGAGAGACAAACAGTCCGGTAGCTTGCTCTCAAACAACATTGCCCCAATACTCGCTACGAGAAACTTAACGGTTTGTGGTACGATGAAGCAAAGCAGCTGGCTTCATATATAGATACTGAAGTGAAGAGGAAATGCCAAGGGTTCAGTGTAATAGGTCCAATTATTAAAAGAGATCAATTAGCATTCCTTTTATTGATATCGTATTGCAACAGTTGCATAACCATTTCTCTGCAAACAACTGCTGGCCAGTGAGTGCTTTTCTGAGTCTAATGCCACCTTTAATGGTCAAACTAGGGATGCCTCTCCCAGAGCAATTTGAATCATGGCATGCCTACCTGCTAACTCTGAAGTGATTAGATAATGGGGTATCCAGATGGTCCAGGCAGTCCGACAGAGCCAATTTATCTGATACTTTAATGAAATCCTTAGTAGCTGCAGATCCAGATTCCTTTCCGAACATTATCATTTTACTGGAATTAGGATGTACTCGGCCTCCCACATCTGTGGAAGCAGAGCGTAGTTTCTCTGTGGTGAGGCTAATACAATCCTATTTGAGAAGCTGGATGGCTGGCACAAGGTTTTCGGCCTTAACATTAATGAACATACATTACAGTAAACACATACAAAAATTGCAGATAGGTTAATTAAAGAACACCCTAGACACGTGTTTAAGGCTAGCCTTTTCGACTAACTGATGTAGATTTACATGAGGTAATACATATTTTAAACATCTTTTTCATAAGTATTCACCTTGAAATAAATGGTCAGTCTGCTTATTAAATATTTTAGTAACATAATGCACAATATGTCACATCATGACTTCCATATTTCTAGTAACAAATCAAGTAACCTGAAATAATCCTAACAATCTGTTTATACACTGAACCAATCACTAAGTCTCATACCATGGGACTTTCTTCACAGGAATGTCTACTTTTCCCTGTATTTATACACAGTTTATGCAATTGAATGTCTACTTTTCCCTGTATTTATGCACAGTATATGCACAATTCTTTTAATTAAATGTTTTGCGTCATAAGACATCTAATCATTATCTGATGTATTGATCTAAGTATGTATAGGTATGTGGAGGCGTAGAACATTTTGTATTTAGATTGATGTATGTATAGTTTTATTTATGTATATATTTATGAAGGTATAGGTCTCAAAGAATGTTTAGATGTTGATGTTCTGAGCCAGTGCCACACACACGCGCTCGCTCGCGCGTGCACACACACACAGAGGGGTGGGGTCACCTAATCAGGCTTGCATGTTCAATGCTTTGTCTATTTACAAATACAAAACATTGACATTCGAAATTCTTTCTTCTTCTCAGATCACACTTACGAGTGAAATCGTGTACTTACATAGTGCGTCTATTTATATGAATATTTAACCAAATATGTAAAAAGCAGGGGTTTTGTATATTTTCTCAATATGAGGAGTATGTCCGGGAGAGCCTTTGTTGAATATTGAACATGCGATAAAAAATAAATAAAAAATAACGCCCAGGCTGTGATAGAATAAGACATTTATATTTACAAGACAATACTGTGCTCAACTTCCACGATTCCAAATTGGATTAATCTCGCTTTAAAGTTATCGAATGTAATTTCATATTTCTAATCTTTTTTGCCATCGAGATTTGTGCCTCTTTCTCGTTAATCGACTTATTCAGACTTTCAATGTTTGCCTCAAGTCCTGATAAGCGCAAGTCCGAAGCTCGAACGATCTGTGTCTGCGTATCCATTTCCTTTTCAAAGCCGGACACCAGACGCCTTTGATCTTCTTCCGCCTTTTCAATTATAGAATGCTGCCTTTTCAAGACGCCTAGGCGCATTTCAAGTCTCTCCACTTCTTCTTTCAGGTCGTCTGACTTGCGTAACAACGAGTCTATATAACATGGTGAGTTCACCTTTCGCTTCTGGAACTTCTCATTGATCTCATCAAGTCTCTGGATCGTGGAGCTAGTTTCAGACTGTACTTTTTCGATGCGACCTCGATGAATTTCTTTGTTCGAGGTTAGTTTCATTTGTTCTTCTACGGCCTTGTTTAGTTTTGATCTTGTTTTGTCCAACGCCGACTGAAATAATATACAATTTCAGCTACCCACAATTATTATCATTGTCTGAAACAGTATCATGATTATCTTTTTAGGTGATTCAGAGTTTTAAACTGTTCCAAGACTAGCTTGAAAATCAACGACTATTAAGACTGATTATGGAAACTGCGCTGTTTTATCATTTTTAATAAGAAACATATTCGTCACCGTTTTGTGCATTATAATACCATTATCAAAGAATTAGTAAATACCACAAGTAATAAGTAAATAAAATAAAAGTATAGTAGGATTGCTTGGTAGCTAAATTTGGTATAACTATGGATACATCGAAGTAAACATTACAACAAGTAGTAAAATGTAAACATGACATCTAAACACTGGCCGTTTACCTGCTTGTTGTGACGATGGCGAAGCATGTCCTGTCTCTTTCTCGTCAGCTTCTTGACGTTTTCGATCAGTCTGGATCTCTGCAGGTTGTTTGTGATAATTTCATCCCACAGTCTGGCTGGATATTGGCGATCGTCGTGCGTCCATTGCTTCATAAAGTCGCACAGATTGCCGATAATCCTGCACACGTTATCCATCAGGTCGTTGACGTACGCTGCCTTTCCAAGGTATCCAGAGACCAAAGGAAGTCGGACATGCCAGAACTCATCCATGGCTTCGTCCAGCGAGCGAATCGTGATCTGGATGTTGTCCTTGTACCTCGTGATCTTCTCCTGGTAATCTTTGGCCGCTTTGACCAGCTCTTCGGCCTCATCACTGAAGCTGAGAAAGTATCTGTTCATGTTATTTTCGTAGATGTGTTCCAGACGCTGGCGAGATTGGGCAGCGATCTGCTCGAATCTGATGCCTTTCTCGCAGTAGTGTTCGAGGTGCTCGTATTCGGCTGGCCTTTTGAAGATCTTCTTCATTTTGAATCCACGAAGGAGCAGCTTGAAATCAGCGTACGATTCCACATCCAGTTCATTGGCGTTGACATCTTCCAGTACGTCTCGAGCGATCTTCGGCCATTTCGAGTAATCCACGCCATCCGCTTTGTATTCTAGTCGAAATGCGTGAACAGTGCGCGACACCTGAGACACGGTAACAATGGCGTACCTTTGTTCGAATTCAATGGAAACAGATGGCTTGTGTTTCAGTGGCGAGGCTGTGGGTTTGTCATGCTGTGCCATTTCCTCGGCAATATTTGGCTTCAGCACATTATTCGATTCCGCAGAAAGTCGGGCCTTCAGTAACTTCGAGCTCCCCGCAGTCACCATGGGACGTGTTCGTAGTTTAGGGTATTCACTACCTTTCTGGGATTTTGAAGTCTTTTGGATCATTTTTGCGCAGAGGGATTCACATCGATAATATTTCGCTAGCGTATAATATCATCAAAGCGTATTTTGGGAAGTGCTTAAATTCTTACTTCACCAGTCACTTTAACGTATTTGTGTGCTCATCGTTGCGAGGTTGCATAGGACAAGAATGTTGCACCAACACGGCGCAAGTTACTCCATTAAAAATATCCTAACCGCTATTATTCATTTTTGCTTCTTCGTCTTTTTTCCGATATGTGGCTAAAAGGTCATACAATCGTCGAAATTAAAAGACAAACTTGAACAAAATTCTGATTGATCAATGCCACCAACACGTTTTCGATATATGCTGCAGCCGTATCCTAACAACTTCGTAGTATCACCTGAAAACAACTATTCCGAAAACAACTATTATGTACTGAATGGGGTTGCGTGACCTTCGTAACCACGCTTGATGTAGGGGTAACTAGGAGACGAGATATAAACAAATAGCTGGCCATCTTATTATTGAGTTACACCTAGTCTATCTCGGTGAGTAAAATCGACTCGTATTAATCAGGAAGATTTCCCAAGAGAATGATGTATGGATGGAAAGCCATTGGCGCTGGTCTCATTAGTTATTTAGCGGATACTGAAGAGCTCCTGTTTGTTGCTAACTTGTGGGGTCGTTCGTTAGTTTATGCGAAATATTGCTTGTTCCTCTGGTTTGGTTGGCACAAATAAGCGAAGTCACACACACACGCACACACACACGTACACACACACACACCAAGCACACTGGCATGAATAAAATGCAATTCTTAGTGAATGAGTTTTATTTCATGCTGGATTCTTAAGATGTTTCATGACCTTCTGTATAGTTCTTGGACTTGAGATTCACTAAGAGCTCGTGAGTATATCATTAACTGAAAGAAAAGATGCACTAAATTATCTCTCTGGGTACAATAGTAATCAAATAACCGTATGTTCTATCGTAGACATAGTCCATTTAAAATGAGCATAAATTGATTTCATTCATCAAAATTATCTTCTTCGGTTGAGCAAATCTATTTATAGTATTTGGCGAAGGAAATCGGACCTAACCAGCATTTAATTAATATAACAATAAAATGAACTCACCTCATCCAGGTATCCACGGAAATAGCCACGATCAATAGACACACCTTGATGAGCAATATTCATTGGACACTGTCTGTTTGCAACGTAACCTAGAAACAACGAACAATAACACGTTGTATTGTCTGACGTAAATTTATAATCAGTTAGACTATTCAGAGGATAATTAAACATCACTATATGTTACCGTGGTTCTTAAAGCTTTTGCTGTGTCTTTCGCCGTTAATATATAGACTAAAAGTTCCGATACCGTAGACCAGAGCCACATGCTGCCATCTGTCGGCGATTGTCTAAAACCAAAATGTTCTAGTTAACACGCAAACACCACGACTTGTTTGTGTTAAATATGTATGCATAATAAAAAGTTTACATAATATATTTACAGGATGCCGAGAGAAGGCACAAATTTGATGCTGCAAATCCTAGACTTCTTTAACGTCTGGGCCTTTCGAGATACTTCTCTTAATACAGAAGGCGTTTGACTGTTAATTGTTACGAATTACCTTTTTAAATTCCCCCCTCCCCCCCGAATCAGACATCACTTCAGAAATATCTTTGTATTAGTATATTTGTGCTATGGCTATGAATCCTACCTATCCGTAACAATATCTGAATTATCGATTAATGGTATTCGCAAATACTGATTTATTTATGAATCGTAGTGAATGATATTTTATAACATGACTGTTTATAACGTGTCACGTATAAACACACGCACGCGCGCGAGCACACACACGCACAAACACATAATTACCAAAACAAAATTACCAATTTGCTAACAATACTACAGATAAGAAACTACCTTTATCTCTCCGCTTAGGGTCATAGTGCCATCTTTATCTGTTGTTATCTCTCCAGACACGACGAGACCATCTTTAACCGACAAAGCAAAACTTGGCCCTTGTTTACAGTCGCCATTGTTCACTAAGCCAGCTGTACCACTGACCTGACCTTTGGCCTTAAACCACACTGATACACTCCACTGATCAATACGGTGTCCAGCAAACCTGATCCAGACAGAGTTGATGTACATACAAATGAAACGGATCAGCGACAAACCACTAACAATAACCAATCAGGATGTCCACTATATATTCCAGGATCAATACAATTAAAGTGATTATTTCAGTTTTTTTATATTTAAGTAAATAGTTATTAATTAGAATGTTATCGAAGCTTGCTGATGGGATAGAGAATCTATAAATTGTCACCACCTTAAAGAATTACTTCTCAAAACATCCTACATAAGTCACGATAATTCACAGAAATCACAATTTATTATAATGCATCCACTTATGTATTGGTTGTCATATTCAAGTGCTAGTAGACGATACATACCGAAACACGGTGCACGTACTGCGTCCAACAGGTAGGCTTATAATAGGTATTACATATACTCAGTATTTATTTAGTTAAAGGAACAGTTCATCTTCATTTCAAATTATCATGAATATGCTCACACAAATTATAAATGGTGTCAAAATATGAACACGATTATTCACATATTAAATAATCCAGTTCAAAAAGTTAGTTAATGAACTGTACTAGGTATGTAGGCGCCCCCATTTTAAAAACCTGATACAGACCGGATGATCCTGATATTTGACGTCACTTAATGCAAGCTGTTTGTATTATCCAGTTATAACAATGCAAACAGTGGTCAGCTAAACATGTCATTTCGGAACAAAAGCGTATTCCTGAATATTAAATCATAATTGGTTAAAATAGCTTCGTATGTTACTAAAATGGCCAAAGAAAATTAAACAGTGACATTCCTTAAGAAAATAGTTTTTATACTTTTGTAACAAGAAGTGTATACTGAGCTGTCATATTTATGACGGCGTCTGTTAGTAGTAGTTAGTAGTCTGAGCACCGCAAGGCCATGGGGATGACTAAGCCAGATCATCTGTGATCTGACTTGATTGGGATCGAGATGGCTACATGATCCTTGTGCCACCTGACGTCAGAACATGTTACCATTATTCAATCCATTCATACAATCTGGTATTCGAGGAAGCCATAATGGGTACACACCAGCAATTATAATCATGTCATTATATCTGGGATATCAGTTAGAGTTCTTGATTATTACTGAGGGATTTGGAGTTACTTTTATAAACAGTCCACATTTAAGTCACAATATCCGAGGGTGAATTGTTCCTTTAAGTGCCCAATTCTCTCTCCTATGGCAATTCCAGTGTATATAGCTATCAGTATTTTCATTTAAATTGTTCTAATATTTCCTCAATCATAAAATGGAGGGTAATAGTATCAAGCAACAGAGAGAAATAATATATTAGGTCAACAGAAAATGAAACAGAAAGAAAATAGAAAGAAATTTACTCACCAATTGTATAGAAAGCCAACCGTCAATCGACTAGTGCCATTGAAGTAGGCCACATTTCCATGAGCTCTTTGAACGTCAGCAGTTAATATTGGACTATCATATACATCAGACTTGGCTTTGTTACATGTGACATCATTAAAATCGTTATCAAACGGAAAATATAACAGCTGATCATCGGAACAAGATGCAGCTGAAAGTTATTAGTTGGAGTAATAATTACACACACACACACACACACACACACACTTGTTTTCATAATTCTTCGAACTGTTGCGGCGAATATTGTAATTAGTAGACATTCTGTAGACATAAATTGGTACAAGCCAACATAAAATAAAACAAACCTTTAGGAATACCAAGACAAACACAGAAATCCTCCCGAAACTGCATGTTTGGTAAACATTCCTGATAAAGTTTTCTGCCATTAAATTTGATATAAAATCGTCGAGGCTCAGCGGGATCTTGCCTAAATGGACATTCTGTGAAGAAATAACAACACCTCTAATAACTCCAGCAATATAATAATAATAATAACCATGATCTAAACGACAGATGGCTTGTAATTTAATTCATCCCATAGAGGCTAATTCTATATAAATTCATAATTTTTTAAAGTACCACGTCCGGTGGTGTAAGTTCCGACTTCTAACATGTCTTGACCCTGAGTAAGGGGTGTTAATGCTCGAATTAATCGTGCTACAAAGCTGATTATCTACCTCCATTTCACTTACTAAATGCTTCACTGCTGTAAGATGGCGCCACCGACGTGCTGACTGCGGGAGCCACGACGACACATCCGGTTAAAGATGGCTTCCTATCACAAGTCAGTAAAGCTTGATTCCAGAACAGTGTTGTCGGGCAGTGGCGATAATAGATCCAATAACCGCCATTTGGTTTCTGAGAACAATAATAACAGAACGAGTGACAACGACATTTTTGGTTCGGCATTTCTGGTGCATTCTGGTTACGTTAGTTAATTAAGACAATTTTCCTGTTCCCAATAAAGGTACTAGATACGACATATAATTGTTACCTGAGGAGAGATATGCGAAAATTCAGCATTGTCACTAACAGCTTTTGTTACTTGTTAATGACTGCTGGAATACGTGACTATGCAAATGTGACTGTGTGTGCGCGCGCACATTTTTTACCTATCTATGTATTTATTTATCTACGTATTCGTGTGTTTCTGTGTCTGTTTATCTGTCGAATTTGTTTATATATAAGTATAATTACATGTTCTGTACATTCAGACTGCTCTATGGCACTTACCTTGATACATTCTATGTAACGGCTACAATCATCTGTATCTTGGAGGTAACCAGTATTATCGTGAAAGTCACAAAGTGAGCAGTTTACTCCAGAAGTCGGAACTGTCAAATAAATAAAATATATGAGGGATAGATTACTGTCTATTAACAAATAGTATTCAGTGGAGATGTGTATGTGGAGACCCTCAATAAAATAAAGTATCACATCGATTAGATCATGAGTTATATAAATGACGTCCTTACTATGCCCTGTTTTAAAGATATCACCTACGTGTTGGAGATTGTGTGCGTCCAGTAGAAAATGGTAGTTCTGTAACGACACACGGACCGTTTTCACAATTCCTTTTCTCGGTTCTGGCAAACGTCTTCAAAATGCTACCATAGTAATCGACCATGCGACAATCACGTGACCTCGTTTGAAAGCCATTTCCGCCGCACGTGACAGAACATGGGCTCCATTGTGACCAATCAGAACAAAGCACTTGGTTGGCTTTAGCATAGAAATACACAAATATTAGTTGCGGAAATTTGAATTCATTTGATAAACTGACCAATCGGACGTCAGTTAGACAATGAATAGTTTTGATAACTCACTCACTGACTTACCCAGTCAAATATATAATCAATCAAGTATGATACTCTAATCTTGAAATTCATCTGTTTAACATTGGATTATTGCATTTGAAATGTCTGACTAATGTAAAGGCTCATCTAGTAATCTTATCTGTTCGGTTTATATGCCAAACATCGCAGACCAAACAGAGCTAAATGTGCTGTTCTATAAACATACATTAATACTGTATCATTATTATGATATTACCTGTCTCACAGGTGTCAGAAACAACAGTAGCGACGATGGAATGTAATGCCTCGTAATCTTCTACATAATGGTAGTAAGTTGATGATGGTTTATTGGCGATACTCTTCAGCTCGTCATGATTAACAGAGGCGACACCTGTCGTGTAAATGAAGGTGTAACTAGTAATCTAAACCGGAAAGCTGTTAAATACATTTGTGTTATAATTCCGTCGAAATGAAGCCAGGCTACATATATTTGTTCTCTCTCTCTCTCTCTCTCTCTCTCTCTCTCTCTCTCTCTCTCTCTCTCTCTCTCTCTCTCTCTCTCTTGTGTGTGTGTGTGTGTGTGTGTGTGTGTGTAATAGTTATTCAGGATTATGTATTCGGTGATAAAATTTTGTGATTATCCGTCCTGAAGGAATGTCGTAGTCTTCTTTCCATAATGGTACTATTTCGTGACAAAAATATTACGATTTGCTACTTTGTAACTTAATTGGGAATTGTCAATGCGTGAAAAGGGTCTTATTGAAGATATGCTATCAATTGTTGTCATTATAATTACTGTTCATCACTTTTCGTTTCATTTAGACTTCTATTATATCAATATATCTTTTAATATTTAACCATAAACAAATAAGTCCTGGATGTGACTTCATTGAAAAATTGATTATAGTTTTTAATGCGCTTAGTGTTGATAGATATAAGATAGTTCAACTAACACTGACCACTTTTAAACTTATTAAGAAAGAATAATAACAAGCTCTAGGACAATATCTACCAGACAATATAGTACATTATGTGAAGAAGTTAATAATTTAATTCGCAAAAAAATCTAGGGAAATCCCCTAGGTTTAGTCAGTTGCATTAACAATTTATAGTACAACTTTCTTTAAATGTTTTGGAAAATTATGGCTTATCTCAACCAAATATATATCGTTATCTTACTCACCAATAGCAAATATAGTCATGGCATCCTTTCTACAAAGATCAGCCTCTCTGGTTGTCGTTTCTGGTAGAATATTCGATTCGCCGTCGGTTATCACCACTACAATGGCCTTGACCTCGTGGCGGCCATATTTCTCGTCCATGTTTCTGATCTCTCTGAGAGCATCTGCCGTATTTGTAGAGCCAGCCAGGTACGGCATGTTCCAAATCGTCTTCCTCAAGCCATCAACGCTGCCATATTGACCAAGAGTCACCTGAACGCTGACTTTCGTCGAAAAAATGACGGCTCCAACTCTGGTCTCATTGGCTCCAATTGTTAAACCGGACATGACGTCAAGAACGAACTGTTTAGTACGACACCAGTTCAGCTCTCCGACACTACCAGATGAGTCTAATACGAATAACAAGTCGGCATTCCCACAACCTGCAACTGAATAGAGATAAACTCTAAATAAAATTATCGTTATTTGGTCTATTCTTGCATGCGTTCAAAAGTGTTTGTGTGCGTGTTTATATATATATATAATATTATATGTATATTATTTATATGTACTACATGTGTGTGTGTCACACCAACACACACACACACACACACACACACACACACACACACACACACACACACACACACACACACACACACACATATATATATATATATATATATATATATACTTCTTACAGAGATGTACAGTAAATATTGTATATAAATCAATATTTAAATTGTCTTCAGAAGATTGCCCTGTTTTAGGTAAGAGCCTATATAGGCGGCAGTAACAGTTCTATGATACATAACGTACTATATTACAGTTTAAGAACACTATTATCAAGAATGCTACTGAACTCTTTCGACAGCTCTGGGTATTACAGTGTATTGTCTGTTGTTGTCCTTTCTTTAGCTTGCTGTGTCGGCTTCTTGTTCCTGTCGGAGTGTCCGGTTGAGGACGACATTTTGTCGAGCACTTCTCCCATTCAGACCATTTATAGCAATCTGTTAAATATAGGATATAAACATTGTCTGTATCTCGTGTGTGTGTGCAAAGGGGCGAGAGGGTACTACTTGAGATAATCATAATTCCTGGCTACACATTCTTGACGGTTCATTAGGAAGCTCTACACAAATGCTTCGTAATAGACACGTATAAAAGTTATTGATGCACCAAGAACAAAACAGTTCGTTTGGATTAAAATATATAATATAAAACTTCATACATTTACTGTTTTCAAGTATATGTCTAAGATCATTGTAAATGAAGCCATAACCATCTAACTAATTATAATTATAGCTCCTAGTTATAGCATATTGTGTTATCCGAAGCTCTATTTTGTGCCTATTACTAACATTTACCATTACAAGGCATCAGGTTACAGGTTGCAGTTGTTGTCATACAAGCCCTGTTATACTCCCCAGTGTTACTGTCCTCACATCCAAGTGTCCTCTGTTGTGTTCCACCATCACATTGTGACGTACAAGGTCCCCACCGACTCCACGTTTTATCTGAACGATATAACAAGACGGCATTCTTGGATTTATTTCATTCCTTCAACACCAATGATAGGCAACAAAAAGAACATTATCAACAACAAAACAATAACTATAATTAAGTATTAATCTCTCCTTTTTATCGCTCCTCATCCACTGATCCATTGAGTGTACACCATCATGGCTATTATATCAAGTTGTGTTGACAATGTTTACGTAGTGAGCTCCGATGGCCTAGTGGTTAAGCACCCGGCACTTTGTGCCAAGGGTCACAGGTTCTATACCAGCAAGAGGTCGAAACTTTTCCCGAAATTAATTTCTCGGCTCACAACATCGTGGGTGGCTGACCACGTTAAATGGCGCTGCCGTCTCCACGGAATTATTAAAAAAGGGGACGTTCAAGACCCCCCGAGGACGTAAAACACCCTGGTAGTGACCACCCTCAGGGTATTTCGGCTCCATCTTTCCGTACTGCTCCCTGTGAGTGGTGGGGGAGGAGGTTTCTCAACCACTCCAACATAGAGGCTGTGCGAATAAGCGACAGCCTGGGGATTCTCCGCGAAAAACCTAATCAATGTTTACTATCTACTGATTAGGTAAGCACTAAAACACAAGCCGCCGTTTTAATTGTCACAGCGAGTTATCCTAATTAATTTGTTATAAGTTTATTGAGTTAAAAAGTAAAATAAAGTCTGGCTTAAGTGAACCCAATAATTAGACAGCTGAAACAAATAACAGTCGAAAATCACAGGTTTCGTAACAGGTATGTTATTTCACGTATAATTTATAATTTATTTATAGTTTATGGTGTGTGGGTGCGTGCGCGCGTGCGTGCGTGTGTGTGCGAGCCTCAGTATAGAATAATTACGATCTCTCTAAAAGATGGGTGGCTGGCTACTTAATGTCTAAAACAATAGTGTTACTCACCAAACACAACGTTAGTCATTCCACTTCGTTTTTCGCGATGTCGAAGCGGTTCAGCTGCGACAAGATGGCGGCAGCATGTGAAGAGAAACAGCCACAGGATATACATCTAGAATTAGATATGTAAGTCAGTGACGCTCTAGAGAACCTAGAACAGAGTTTTATAAGGGGCTTTATAAATGATGCATAATAATAATAATAATAATAATAATAATAATAATAATAATAATAATAATAATAATAATGTACTGAATTTTACTGAATAATGTCATTTACTTTTGCCATGATTTTACTTACATCGACTGCGGCATGCCATATAGAGGCTAACTTTCGTCCAAACCTTTAACACTATAGCGACGGAACTCGAACTCAAAAGTCACGAATAAATTTATATCAACTCTACCGACTGAGCCGATGCGCGTATTAAGATATAAATCAGTAGTCATTACCGTACATCTTTTGTATCATCGTGCTTCAGCAACAAGAATTTCTCACATTACCTGTATACAAAATTGTACCGTAAGAAGGATTACATATAGTTAACACTTACCGTGTTTTCCTAAAGCAAGTGAGCCATCACAGTACGAACGATCTTATATAGGTACACCTAACCACCTAGAGAATCGCGTTTTTTCCTTCCTTTTACGATAAATGGCCAAAGTACTATATTTATTTTAGGCGACAAATATAACAATAACATTTATTTTCGGTGTCATCATCTTGGATATTATGTCCCATTGTACAGTAGCCAGCCAACACATTGACGTCACTGACAGTGTATGAATCATCAAGGAGAGATTTTCACGTTATATTTGTTTTCAGAATGATTTACGGCAAATGTTGTTTAATGACATCAAAGTAATATTATTTTGGGAGGAGTTGTTTGTCTATTTCGACTCAGCACAGCTATAAAACTACTAAAGTTTAAATTTATTTAGAATATTACAATTGACGCATTAATTGTTGCCATAAGTTGGTGCATTTGATCAAATAGGAAGGCGTTATTAATTTGTTTGTGGGAAAGATTTGTGATAATTAAAATTATTATATTTATATAATTCTTTCCCCAAACATACACGCCAGTAAGCACACACATGTGCACAGACATGATTTTGATATCATAAAACACAATGCACTTCTGTTTGGCAACACTTTTATACACACAACATAATGTAGTTTGTTTATTATCAGTAATGGTTTATATGATCATAAATAGAATTGACTCTGTGATATGGAGAAAACCTTTTTTGATGTCATCATGTATTACCTTCTCCAAGGTTAATATTCAAGTTTAGCTCCAGTCGATTGCTATTATTGAACAGATATTGTGATATAAATTCCAGAATGGTCGCCTCAAAACAACTTAGCTACTCCAATAAATTCAATATTCAGCACTTTGCTTGATTGCTAATAAGGTCTTTGTTATCACATGTAGGTGTTGTGTTTTAATTTAAACAAAAGGTTGAGTAGACAAGCATACGGACGTATTATAGTGAAAACTCACCAGAAGTAGTTATAGATAAGTAAACTGTATAACGGTACATTCCACATTTCATCTTAATTGATTAATTGTGTGGTTACAGGTTTGTTTATTCGTAGACAATTTTACTAATAAATTAATTTATCATGAATATAATGTGAAGAAAATAAATAAATAAATAAATAATATGTTCTGTTATAAACCCTCTGATAATATATTCAAGGTATATTAACTGCATCCTTTTCAAAATTATTTTTCAGGCTGTATCAAATGGTATGATTGGGAAAGTCAATCGAAATATATAAACATAAGTTGAACAAAACAAAACAAAACTCAAGACGACTAAGTGATCATTCAAAATTCTGATCATTCGACGATATCAATAAGCTTAATTACGCCACCCAATATTCAAATGAGCCACAAATTAAAAATCTCAATTTATTGCCAAACCATCTCAAGTACATTAATTTATTACGTACAATTTTCTGTAAGTTAATATTTGTTGGTCATATATTATGAATGTGTTATGGTTGCCGAATTACCGAGTATTTGTTTATCTTGTTGCATTTGGTACAATATTAATGCATCACATTAGATGTAGGAAAGATTTTAGTTGATTTACAAAATAAGTATATTTATCTGTAGGTATTTTAGTTTGCTCTCCTTTGATCTATCACAATGAACCTCCATGTATGTAAATACTGAAAAGAATGACTTGTCACACAAACTATTAATGCTTTTCTAACACAGGATCCAGAATTGTCTTTAAATTGGAGGAATTTATGCGCGGGTGTGCGTATATATATATATATATATATATATATATATATATATAACCCATAACGATATGAATTGTCATTTCATTGTTACCAAATCACCATAATAACAAGTTGATATGGACAGCTATTGTCTACGTAGGCTAAATATGTAACTAATGGCAATTGGCAAAACACTCGACAACATCGGTCCTGGTGTCTGTTTTTAAAAGCATATGGCTAGGTCTGTAAATTATGAAGATTCGAGACAGTGCATGAACAGATGCCACATTTTGACCGAAACGTCACGGTCAACGTAGTCATATTAGACACACGCAAGGCATTTGACACAAAACCTCGGGATAAACTAATGTATGAACTCTAAAAATAATGAGGCGAATAGCTGAGTTCACCAATATTCCACCAAAATATATGTCGAATTGATAAAAGACTGGAATAGGTCACTTACTTCTACTGTTTATTTAAATAAGCCCAACAGCCGTATAATTTCAGATGGGTATTCTGTGGGATGTCTAACATTAGTGCCCCACACTCTTGGATGAAACGCAATCCACAGAACTATTTAATTGTTGACCATTTCAAATAAGTAATATCAACTGCTGACACTTTTGTAGTCTCAATGACTGCAACCAAAGTCAGACCAGTGATAAGGAATACATTGGGTTCACCATCTCGAGTGACGACAGCAACAACCTGAGTTGTTTCCATCTTTAACCTCGTCAACTTGCCTACTTTACGTTAATTAGTTGAGTGCGGTGCACTGATCTAGGTCTCATATATCGCAAAGGAAAACATATCAAATGAAACGCTTCATTTCATCACCCACAACAACTGCAGGTAACCAGCATGACGATATGATTAATACTTTGAAATGGCACACTCTGAAATACCAATGATAAACTCAAGGTCGAAGTATCTCAATACAATATTTAGTGTAGTGGCGGGGTGACATACTTCATCAGGAATATATTACACTACAAGACAAACATCATATGTTAAGGAGCTCTATATATAAACAGAAATTCATCCCACGAACAGTCCTAACCTCATACAGTACACCACACATTGTTATATCTGACTTGGACTGTAAAGATGGTCAACAGTCATCACATGGGACTGAAATGGCTGAGTACGCATTTGTGCCATTCGACAAAAGTAATTAATATTACTACTTTTACTATTATATATGAAATATATCAGAACTAAGCAAATATTTGCTTTTACCATTATTATATGATAAATGTGATAAATGAATAAAATCTATAAATTACTATTTTATAGCCTTATGATTTTCTTATACAATATCAATATTTGGATGTCACAGTTGAAGTATTAGATACACAATCAATGGTAAATTATATAAGGTGAGTGATGGATCATTGGAGCGGGACATTTGTTTATAGAGTGACATGGAGATCTAGAATTACGATTTATACCTGGATCTAGAAGCTATTTATGGATCTTACCAGTCCCGTTGACGATCAGTGTTATGTCTTAGTTTTCGACACTGGCCATGACCACAGGTCAAAGAGACCATGAAAACACATTCTTCAGGATCGTACCGTCGGCCACTTGTTTGATCACCGCCCAAAGTCGACGTTAAAACACGCCAAACTGACACCCGGAGATCCTGAAGAATTCTTCAATCAGACGATTATTCCTATCAAATCAAAGGATTATAAAAAATGAAGTGAGTGTTCTCCAGATTAGTTATTGTAACGGGTCGTTAATGATTAATAATCGGTAGTTTGTGTACAATTGATGATTGCCGTTTCTAAATATTAAAAACACATGTAATGCCATCTTCATATAAATCAAATAGTTATCAATTCCAAATGTTAATGATATATCTAAGGAACGTTGTACAGCTCGAACTCACAAAAATGTCAGGTAGTTGACAGTCTACTTGATGATTGTTTAAACTGTAAAACTCATTTGTACTTAAAAAACAAAACAATTATCAGCGGATTGGGAGGATGTTAAATATTGTTGTAGCTATTATTATTATCTATGGTGAGCTTCGATGGTCTAGCGGTTAAGCACCTGACAGCTGATGCCAAGGGCCACAGGTTCGATCCCAGCAAGAGGTCGAAACTTTCCCAGGGATTATTTTCTCGGCTCACAACATCGTGGGTGGCTGAATGCGTTAAATGGCTCTGCCGTCTCCACTGAATTGATTAAAATAAACGGGGACGTTGACGACCCCCTGAGAACGTAAAACCTGGCAGTGACCACCCTCGTGGTATTTCGGTGCCATCTGTCCGTACTGCTCCCCTGTGTGAGTAGTGGGGGAGGTGTTTTCTTAACCCACTCCAACATAGAGGCTGTGCTGATCACGCGACAGCGTGGGGATTCTCCCCGAAATACAAACAAGCAAACACTTATCTACGGAAACAAGACAACTTGCCCATAAAAGTGCTCACAACATTGAAACGGTATTGATTCGGTTACAAATGATATTGTGATGTCAGTTTATCGAGGTAAGTGTCAATAGTTCTTCTGGACCAATCAGCTGCATTTGATACAGTTGTCCATAGTCTACTATTCTTTAGGTGGAAAGACATGCTCGGTTTATCAATCCTCTTTGGAACAACTCTTCCAGAGGTTGTCCACTCATTATATTTATAGATAGTTCGGTTATTGTTATCTGGTGAAGCAGTCGGTTCAGTTCTTCGTCCTTTTGTTTTCACAATGCATAGATTTCCTCTTGGGATAATTGCATAGCGATAAGGCGTTAAATATTATTTGCATGCCTATGACACACACCTGATAAATATTGTATTACTTGATATTCGGCTGTGAATGACTCAACATCTTCTAAGATTAAATGATGACCTATTTGACATCGCCACAGTATGTTAAATCCAGAAACAAACCAGCATTACACATCGGTAAATCATCCATTAGCCTTAATGAGTCAGTACTAAGTATTTTTGATAAATGTATTAATATGAAGAAAAAAAACATGTCACATCAGTATGTCGACTTTAGAAGATGATGATTACTGTTTTACAGCAACTTTTGTGTCCATCGTAGGCTAAATGGGCCGACCAACTTTAAAACACCCACCGTTTAAAAGCATTAATAACACAAGAAGCATTTGCTATTGTGACCTATTATATGCCTTAGTGAAAGCTCACATAGATTATTATAAACCCTGTTATGTGGCATAACTGACTAGACCGTAAATCGCCGTTCACGAAATCAGAATGGTGCAGTTCGAAAATATGATCATATCATCACAATTCTTAAATTTTATATTATATTATACGTGCCCATTTCCAGATTTTACTAACAATTTCCATCATGGAAAATGGCTACTTATGGTTAACTGGTGTCTATTGGAAAGTTATCACCGAAACTCAGATCATTCGGTCAGATAAAATAAATCCAGGAATATATGTCTAGGCTCAAGTCATATGACAATTGTTCATTTAGTATATCTAGTAAAGTAGGTTGTCAGTAGATATAATAATAATATTTTATATAGCGACCTATTCAAGTTGAATTGCTCTAAGGTGCTTTACAGTTAAAACATAATTAAAGCGTATTCTAAGCTCTTACAGCACAAACACATTATATATATATATATATATATAAATAATTATTTATTGATACTATAAATAGGCTAATTTAAACAAATAGGTTTTAATAAGATTATAAAACATTTCTTTACTTGCTGTACGAATAATATTAATTGGCAACTTATTCCACACCTTGTGAGTTAAAGCGCAGAAAAAATTCTCTTCGTATATTGCTGCTTGTTTTTGTTTTTGGTACGGTAAAAAGGGATCCGGACTCCGATCGCAGCAGACACACTGGTATATACTTTTGGATCAGATCACTTAGATACAGTGATGATGTTCCACTCAGTACTTCGAATGTAAGAAACAGGATCTTGTACAGTGATCTGAAACATACAGCAAGCCGGTGCAGCTGGAACAAACCTGGTGTTATATGTTCCCTTTTGCGAATGTATGTCACCAGACTTGCAGCAGTATTGCATGTCTCATCATTTATATACTAATAGGTCCTATTCATATAGGAATAGGTCATATATTTATTATTTGATGATAACAAGACTTACATATATATAATTAACCAACTTCTCCATTCCTTGAGTATTACCCAATATAAGCCCCATATTTCTCACAGACATTGATAAATTTATATAATTAGATGCTACCTTAATGCGAAAATTCTTAGTTTTCTTCACATATTTCTTGGATGAGAAAACAATTAATTGGCCCTATCCTTATTCAACTTCAGCATGTTGTTGTTCATTCAAATACGATTGTCTTCAATACAAGCTTCAATTGAAGATGAAATATCATCCCATTTATCACATGGCTTTAAAGTCATGTACACTTGTGTATCGTTGGCATAACAATGATATTTAAAGTTATGCCGTTTATTAATTTCACTAACTGGTTAAAGGGACAGTCCACCCGTAGAAATTATTTTAAATTTATAATGCTTAGAACAGTATCCAAAAAGTCTACATTAATAATCACGAAATATACCTGATTTCATAGATATAGGTAAATAATCCAAATTACTGGAGGGCCGCCATTACGACTGAACCGGAAGCCAGATTCGAAGGCGGGAAGGAGAAAACTCAAAATGCTCTGACGTCACATGAGCGGATTATAGTTTCTCTTGAGCGTTAATTTCTGAGCTATTTTGAATCATCTTCCTCTTGTAAAGTACCTTCTGGCTTAGACTGGTATGGTTTATGTCATTCAAGACATTATTTTAACAAGATAATTGCGTTATGTTCTGGAATAATTCTTTGCTCACACTTATTTACAAGCTTTTGTACGGGCTGTACAGACTTCAGGTCAACTGGATGCATTCAAGTGACTTCAGCATTTAGGAGCTTCCGGCCTATGTCTAGCTTTAAAATGGCGGCGACCACAGGCCATCATAAGTCGATTAATCAGAACTTTGAACTGGATTATTTAATATGTGGGTGATCGTTTACACATTTTGACACTTTTTATGATATTTGTGAGTATGGCTGCATTAGTCCTGAAAATTTGAAATGGAGATGGACTATCCCTTTAAGTATACATACATTAATTCTTTGGTCTTAAAACGGATGCCTGTGGTACACCAAAACGAAGACGTACACCTGGTGATGTTTTATCCGTGACTGAAATACACCGAGCCTCTTGGCGAGGTACGATTCACCAAGGTTAAGACATTTTCCTTCTAAACAGTAATATCGGATGATCGATTACATCAACGGCTGGGGATGCATCAAGCATAATTAATGTAGTCTCATGGATCCTTCATCAAGAGTCCCAGGATTTTAAACTGTAGTTTCAAGGAAGCAATTTCTATTGAATAACTTCTACGGTAAGCAGACTGTCATCGAGCTCATAGTGCTCCAAGTGCTCTTCCATAAGCCTTGCTACATCACCAATAAGTTCGGATTTTAAAGGAATATTAGAAATAGCACGATAATTATTCATATATATGTTTGCTTTCACTAATAAATAATGTTGATTATTCAAATTTGTTATTGGGTTTCAGATACATCTCATTTTGAGTTCATCACTATAGCACTCGTAAATGTCTTCTGCCAGTAATGGCACTTTAGGAACTGTATATTATTATTATTATTATTGCTATTATTATTATTATTATTATTACACTCAATATGTATTTACTTAGCATTTTTGGATCCTACACATTACCGTACAACTTCAAATAAAACTGAACAATTTCTAATTGGATATAAAACTCAAAGTAATCCCTTCTATTATTTCTTATGAAAAACAAACTTACTTAACAGCCACTTTGGGGAACATAGTATGCTAAATGTGCCAGAAAATCACTAATGGTAACGAGGTTATTTGAAAGATGAAACACCCTTCAGAAACAGATTTTCTAAGACTTGAACTCAGGTTCTAGAAGTCTGTAAGAAACTGTGCTACCACTTAGATCACTAAGGCTCTCTAATTATTTAGTCTAATTTTGATATAAAAAGAGAAAAGCAAACGAAGGGACATAATATTCTTCAATGATATTAAACAAAAGTTAATGATTCAGTATCAAGAAAATACCTTACTCTATAATCAGGTTGTCAACACTATTTATCAGTGAAAGCACAAATATATGAATAATTATCGTGCCATTTCTAACCTTCCTTTAAAACCCTAACTTATTGGTGATGTAGCTTTTAAACAGCTCATACTCTCTATAATTAAAGATGGTCTAAGATTTTTATAATAATTTTTCAGCGACCCTTTGGTGCCTCTTTCTACAGAGAGTCTGGCAAGAAGCATAGATCTGGGGAAAGAAGTTTTCCTAAACAAACAAATTTTGGATAATTATAAATTATTAACGATTCTCATCAGTATATACTCCATACTGTTTGTTGATATTGATGAATGTATCTTAATAAAACAACACGTAACATTATTTACTATATAGCAACAAAATGTATTGCGCAAATAACAACTCGTGAACATATGTCATTTATATAACATGGTTGTGAAACCCTCCACCAATACATAGAGTAAGGGGATGGAAAAGTAAGTATTGCAGATTAACAACATCCACGCACGCACGCACGCACGCACGCGCACACACATACACAGGCAAGAGGTTTTCTTACACCTTGTTGCCCAGTCATTTGGGGACAACTTCATTGCTAACATACGCACGCGCCCGCAAAACACACAAAATTACCTGTGCAGCAATTAAAAAATCATTATAATGTAACAGATATGCCCAGTTATAATACTGAATGTTCAAAGCCGACAATTTATACATAATCTGTGTGCGGTAATTATTAGGCCATCCATTCCAGTGTGTATTATGTTTAATATCAGACAAACATAACCATCAACGGACGGCAATAGATCATTAGTAATACTAAAATCAGTAAAATAACATTGTGCTAGGTCACTAACAATGGAGAAGTCCTATTCTCTAACAACAACCAATCAGATACTATTTGGCACAGATATAGGATAAATATTTGTCTATAAATAATACTGTCGTGACGTAACCAAATGAAGGCTAGTTAGTCATTACGTTTGGTTCTTTTTTGGCAATTGTATCACACACACACACACACACACACACACACACACACACACACACACACACACACACACACACACACCTCTGCAGATATCACGTTGCCGGACGTACTCTTTCCCTACTTCTCGTCATCGTTCTCTTGTTGATCCTGTTCCTCCGACAGTCGACTCAGTTCGTGCTCCAGTTCCGCTTTGAACGTGTCGTCGTTGGCTTCGAAGTGATCCAGATGAAGCCTTTTATCATCCACATCGGGCGTACGATTTAACAAGGGTTCGTTTGGGTCCGGTTCAGAGGTCGCTGTACCAGGGTAAGGCTGGCTGCTGAGGTTTGGTGGACGATATTTCCATGTCATCATTATCATCATTATCATCATCATCATCACCATCATCATCAGCTACCGGTGTTTCAGATGGCTTCAAATCCGATTCATCTTCAGTCCCATCCACCGGCTCTTGTCTTTTCTCATAAGGAGAATCAACGGCCGGCAACGACTTCCCCTCCTCCGACGTAGAGACTTCCGGAATATGATCACGTGACTTAGTTATGGCCTCATTTCCGGTGTCTATGCGTTGCGGCGTGGCTGGTGTCTGTATCGTGCTAACGTCATCCAGGTTACTCGGCGGCTTTGCCGATATGGTCACTCCGGACTCGCTGTCAGCCAGCTCATCGATGACGTCAGAACCATCGTCGTCCCGGCCGAGTGGCGCCATCTGGTAGATCGGATCTTGACCGTCTTTCGGCTCCGGAGAAGGCGGCGGCGGTCCGGGAGACTCGCCGACTCGTTCTCGCATTATTGACGCCTTCTTCGTCGAATGGAACGACGACTCGCGGCTGTGCTGCATCAGTGACGTCATGTCGGAGAGCTCAGATTTGGCGTCGTATTGGGCGGCCATCGACTGGTCCGGATCGGCAGGAGTACACAATGACCGGACGCTGATAGGGGGCGTCGGCGTCCGGTTGAACGCTTCCTCGTTGACCTGAGGCCACGTTTCGGCCGAGGTGGTCCTGGTATCCCTGGACGGTGGGAGCGAGGATGGTACCATCTTATCATCGTGTAGTGTCAGGATATCCGGAGTGGTCTCACTTGGATTATTAGACACGGAGCCGTTGCCCAATGCCGGGTGACCTATCTGCTGTTGATAGTGTAGAAGAGCCTCGTTCTGGTTAGATGAGTTCGGTGTTGATGGAGGCTGGCGAGGTACGTCGGCGGCAAAGCGGACACTACGACGGGACTTCGGCAGTTCGGAGCGCAGACGATAGTCAGCTGGCTGAGGAACCTGTTCGTCAGGTTCTGACTCTCTGATCGTGTCGAGGCCGCCAGCTGGAAATATACACAGGTACGGGCGTTAGTATGTACACACACACACACACACACACACCCAAGGGTGTGGTGAAAACCGCAATGGGCATTTTAAATGCACAAATAATAGTCACAATTTATCAAAACTACGAGTAAAACCACTTCGTCATGGCAGTGCCAAAGCTACCAGCAGATCCGCTAGATGGCGCCGTCTTCACGAAAGCCGTCTATTCAGGACAAGCTTAACCAATTCGGTACACTACAGAGTAATTAGCTAATCAGTTGTCCCCCAACAACACACAAGAGGACTCGGTAGGCTAATATAAAACTTCAATCCGGGGGTGGGGTGGTTGTTATCTCACTTATACATTACTAGCTCCCGTTGTTCACTTCGGTTCGCAAGAAAAATATTGATTTGTGTCTAAGATTATAATAACAATAATCCCACGTTTAAAGCGATTTCCATGACTAGTATTACAGCAGTATCTCCTATATAATTAATATATGCATTATCCTCTAAAGTTCATCGTATTATTTATCATGCAAGTTTATGCTGTTTATTTCATTTTCTCTAGGTGTGCGTGTATATATATATATATATATATATATATATAAAACAGAGATTGTCGTCATTTTAGTTTCACTCTCACAACAATAGAATGCTTACAGTGTTGACTATAGGCACCGTCTCAACCTGCATTATAGCATTTAAATGTAAATCAATTATCAACTCTAATTGATAACATGTGATCGGATTCTAATGATATTCATCTACCTTTCTGACCTCAATTAATCACAAGATGGAGTAGCTGATCCTGAATTGATTCAGGCCTAATTTGGATATCTTGATATTAAGGCAGCAGCGAATGAGAAAAGATTCTACTTCGAAGCCTTGAGCCAAAACGTTTGATATGTTTTACATTGACGACGGGTGGCTATGAAGAGACAATTAATACGCCGAGAAGAAATCTGGATGGAAGAAACTTGTGTATTTTGTATGTTAGATCTTCTACAATTTTTTGCATGTTTTAGCTTGCACTGACTTGTACGGATGTTTTCAAACCTTTGGCTGGTAATTGTCCTAGATATAGAGGAGGAAACTCAGAAACCAATTAATTACAATCTGAACGCCATCTGATGCTTGACAATGACAACACGAGTGCGAGTTTTGCGGTATAAATAGTTAAATCACTGGTTAAATCATCTATGTATATATGTACGCACACATGTCTGTCTGTCTGTTTGCAAATCAATCAATCAGTCAGTCTGTCTATCTACCTCACTAATCTATTCGCTACCACAGACACACGCACGCACACGTAAACCAACCCTGGGTCTCTGGGGTGGAGATCGGTTTGAGAATGGCGGATACGCCGACCGGTGGGACGACACCTAGCGGCGATCCATAGACGTCCATATAGAGCTTGGTGGGCGAGGGACTGCCTTCGTTCAGATCCTTGATGAAGCTGCCACTCTGTCTCATGGCTGGAGTACCAGCGGGGGCATTGGGTACATTTGTCGAGTAACTCGGCGATACGGCGTGTAATGGCTGGTTCTTCCCTATAGCATCCTGTGTAGATATATTATATATATATATATATATATATATATATATATATATATATATATATATATACACACACACACAATATGACATAGTTAGTTCTTCGTATATAATAACGGTGAGCTGAAGACAATAGATAATGACAATAGGCAGGATACAGCACATTGTTATAATTGTTTACCTTATGAATGGCATGAATGGGCAATAAGTGAAACATAAACATTTCAGGCCCCAAGTAATGTTTGACATTCCACGTGTGTACATATGCGCGCACGTGCTAGCTTGTGAGAGTGTTTGTTTGTGCGTGTTTGTGCGCGCGCATAAAACTACTTTATGAGATAATGAATCAAATATTAACAAAGGTGTACGTGCTGTATGATCAGTGAGGAAATGCATGAATAAAATAATGTCTGAGAAAAATTTATAAATTAACTAACATATATATATATATATATATATATATTGCAGTGATCCTATTTTATAGTACAACATTAATTAGTATCTAGAATGTACCAGTAAATTCACCCAAATAGCGTGACACAACTATTTACATGTTTCATAAATTCAATTGTCACTTGAAACACAGTAACATGTATCATTCAAACTCATTCAAACAAACTGACATTGTTCACCAAACTAAAATATTTGTAATTAAAAAACACATCATTTTAAAAAGAAACACGTACATACTTTGCTTTAAAAACGCATCTTATTCAAATAATAGAACATTTTTGATACACATTAACACTTAACATTATTCACTGAAAAAAATTATCATAGAAACTAAATGACATGTACCTATCATACATTATGCCATATTTTACAAAGCTTAAAGGTTCACTTTTAAATAAATGATTTACTTTTTTTTAAATAATTTAATATATAATATAGATTAGTGTATATTTAGCACGCGTGCACACGCACAGGCACACACACGCACATATGATGTTTCATTTGTACAAGTGTGCATATCTATACCTTGTACCACTGTTAATTATCCAGTACCACATTATGATTGGTTATTGTGTTCCACTGATATAGCACAAAGTGCAAGGTTAGCTTATATTAACTGAGAAGAGAGATGAATATTCAACATTATGAATATTCATTAGCATTGAAATTTAGTGCCTTTGGCTTGTTAACTCTCATCATTTAGAACTATGGGACGACGATAAGTATTATTGGCAGAGTTTTATTGTTTTAACATTTATTTGAGTATAGCAACAATCAACTTGGAGCAGTACGTGTACGTATTATTGATGTGAATACCATACCTTATTCATTATCCAAATAAAAACAGTGCATTGTAATGCTGCTCTCAAGAAAATAGCAATCAGGATCGTGTTAAATGCCAGACTTTTTTCAGTTATGGCAAAGTAGCGGGGGGGGGGGGAATATAACAGATCTAATATTTCAGTGTGAGACATCAATTTGAATGCACGTGACTCAGCATCTACTAGAACACTGTATAAGACTTCCAGGTAAGAGATGATGCAAACCTGTTGTGTTCTATTGCTAGAAGCAAACAAGGAAAGAAAGAAACAAACAAAAACATCAATTTATTGCTGTATTTCTTACCCACGAGCTCTCACTTGCTAAACCTAAGCTGGTCGAGAACTGAAACATCATTATTATCATCAGTGTGAGATAATTATGGGGCAAAGACACCCAAAAACAACCAGATTAAGTCAACATGTTGTGTTATCAATTTATGACCCAGTTCCATTGCACACCTACAGCGATACCTGCAATTGGAACCACCAGTCAAAAGCAGGCACTTGGAATCAAAGACTAATAAGTTAATCTGCCACTGTTATAAAGGTTTGTCAATGAACTTGATGATGGTCCGCTTTTGTCTCGTGGCTTCCAAGCCAGGCATCATTATCTATTCAGAATTATCCACTGCTTAAAGAGCTGGTAGGATCATTTTCGTCGGTGGACACAATTTGAGATTTGATTACTATCAATTAATTAGATGCATCAATTATTAAATTTACGAAAAGAACTGTTGAACAGAATCCGAACAAAAGTAATTGTATCATTCACCATGAAGCGACTTACTGTGAAATTAAACAAGTGGTTAATTCCAAATAAATCCCTATCACACTCAATCACGACCGTATTGCTACCTGCACCTGAATGGATCCTGAATCAGTGTCATCTAGATCTCCAACAGCTGACATCTGTGTCTATATACACAGATATAATGACATTATGAAAGCAACTATATTCTATAAAGCAAAGAACATATATCCACTTGGCTGTGGGTAATGCATTTTAGTTTTGAGGGCAGAAACAAATGAGAGAAATAATTGGTTGACATCTGCAAGATAAAATGATCAATTGCATTTTATTATAACTTTTACTCCTGGAACAGCTCCGCCACCCTCACTGACCAATCCTCTACTGGAATGACACTGAGGAAATGTAAGACTTTGTTTGTGTTTCTCACAATTGTTGATGATTATTAAATCAAACTGCAGTTGCACCACACACACACACACACACACACACACACACACACACACACTTATAATTATAGTTTGTATAGCAGACATTAGGTCTGATTTGAAAATGTTAATATATAGAACGGCAATTCCGCCATAACGGTCTGCTAAAGCGCCGATGTAAATTGTTATAATAGTGACGAGTAGGTCATAGTATTTATTGGATTTGTATGTTTATGAGGTATTTGACCCTCCAGCAAATATCACAAGGCATATTATGCTGCGGTTGAGAAAGTTCCGTTTTCTATGCGTGGAGACCATATTTCCCGGTCCCTGCCCTGCATTCAAGAAAAGTTGATCTAGAGCTGTAATAATCCATGTACTATTTGCGTCTTTGGAGGCACGCCGTTTAGGTGTCTGGCCTGGTTATCCAGCATTTAAATGACTGTAGCAGGCACAGTACGCTCTTAAAGCATTATAAGTACTCCTGACTCAGGAATAGAAACACTGCATCGCATCTCGAGCGGTGGCATTGGACACAGTTCGCGCGGTTGGTGTGTTTTAATAACAAGTTTACTTGTATATATAATTCGCCTTGGTTGTATGTGGGAATAGATTTATCTTTCCTAGGTCCAGTTATGTCCAGTTTGTACTATGACATTCAAGATTAGCTCTAATCTGCTTGTCATAAATAACATTTAAGAACTACAATAGTTAGAATAGCATAAATTAGGTCAGGTTTGAAAATAATAGCATAGTTCAAACAGTACGGAAGCTATGACGCGCTATTACGGTCTGCTTCAGCGCAGATGTCAGTCTTTTAATAGTAATTAAGATAAACAGTTTTAATAGTAGTCGCTTCATGACGCCTGCCCGTTGTAAAAACTGATCTTTGAAGACAGTGACAATTGGGTTATATGGTTTATATAATATTGCTTTGAAGAAAGATACAGCAATTAAAAAATAGCTATAAATAGGGCTGCTTAGATAATTAATCTAAACATTCTCACTACTGCCGTGATCTGACTCGGGTGTTCTACTCCCAAACTCCACGGCTGTAGGTGATTCGCTTTTTGTTTTTGCTTGGCGGCTTAGGGACTGGTGAGACATTACACATGTCTCAGCAAGAAAAGTCGCCACTCTGGATTCAGTCCCCTGAAGAAACGTCCAGAGTTTGAATTCACGGTTCGAGATTCTCTGTGCCTGTGCCTTATTATACACAGCTAAAACACACACACACACACACACATACACACATACACACACACACACACAAACACACACACACACACACAAACACACTATTAGGCAAAACATCTGTCAGTAAATATATATTACTCCAGTTAATTACAAGAAAATAATAGCCACAATAATAATAATAATAATAACAACAACAATAAGTCATATAAGGTCCAGAGGATGTTTTGTTTTTAGTTAAAAATGAAGCCCTACAGGACAACAGAATTAAGTTGAATAATTTGACATATGATTCAGCAGTTAACTCAGTAAATACATATTTAAAAAAAAACTTTACTTGTTCAGAGTAATTTCTATGTTTATTTACTGTATTAGATTTTAAGAAAACAACACAAAAGGTATATCATTAGCCATGGTTATGAAACATATAATACTTTCCATGATACTTACATCTGACTTGATTGATGACTAGAAATCATGATACAGAAGCAAAATGATATTTACAATTTCTGATTAAAAAAAACCCCACAAAGACAACACCTGGTACTTCAGCAGTTTAATGTTTGGTATCAAACAATGACCAGACCCACATTAATCACAAACTCCCAGTTTATCAACTGAATACCACATGCATCAGACTAATGATATATATATATATATATATATATATATATATATATATATATATATATATATATATATATATAATATGATACAATTCTTCAAAAAACACAAAACATCATTATCATAATGACTATGTCCATATGATTCTTACAATTAATGGTAATAATTATTTATATTTAAATGAAAAGCATATAATTAAAAAAAACATATACTGGTAATAGAAATAATTTATAATTTAAAACAATGTAGTAGAAATAATATATATTTATGCTAAAGGCAAATCATGAGTCTCTAACTAGCAATAAAGATATATATTCCATAAATTATTGTTCTTACTGAAAAATGCTGGAAGTTCTGTATCTTTAGAGTGAAAAAAAGTCTATTTATTTGACATAGCTGATAGAATTTAGATAATTACCATCTGTAGCATAAGTAAACACAGAAAAAGATTCGGATGATAATAATAATAGGAATCAAATTGATACCTTAATTGCCAGTGTTTCAATTTAAGAATGATCTGTCATTACTATTGCTGGCTTTAATAGTGCCTTCATGTAGCTTATATTTAATTCAATGAACATGCAATTACTTTAAAATGCTAGTTTGAAACAAAATATGGGATAAATAAGATACCATACAAGAACATATAATTTAGTAAATGTGGATAGAAACTATATATATCTAGAGAACTACACTATCTAGTATTGAAGTGCAAAGAACAAAAAAGTCCTTGTGATAGAAATGTACAGGAGACTATTTCTTGATACGTAATATTATATCAGATGGAAATATTCCATTGAAAAGTCCACAGAAGAAAATTATTTCAGAGAGCTAACAGTACTAAGACAAACTGGAAAAGACCAGTGGTGTTCCAAACCATTAAGCTAATATCAGAGATTGGATAATAAAAATCCTTATTAATAGATGTAAAATGGGACATACCGTCACTTCTCTGTTCTTTAAAGGTGATACACCACCTATATCAGGTTCCGTATGTTCTGTTGGAACACTTGGCATTGTCACCACAATGCTTGATGCTCGATCTGATGCTGCAGGACTGTAGGCCTGATCTTGATGTGGTGATATTGCTGGTTTTTGTGGCAGTGGGACTGGTTCAAAAAGTGAAGGCTGTGTCATTGGTCCTGAAAGACAAATGTCCATCATTTAACACACACACACACACACACACACACACACAGACAAAACTTACTTGCTTAATACAAGCCATAAAAAATTGATAAATGGAATCTTTTTAGGTATTAAATATCTTGTTTTACTTAATGATATATGTTTTGGTTTGTAAACTCATTAATCCCTCAAACTATGATTTAAACTGAAGAAAACTGTAAGAATGTGCCAGATTTGTCCAAATGTTAACTGAAAAATGAAGGAACACCATTTCGCTAATATTTTTTCATCATTTGATGAATTATGGATTACATGTAAGCCATTATAAGTAAAAAATAGACTGATTTTGAAAAGATTAAAAAGTGCATTTAAAAAACTTTATTCAGCGTTATATTAATATCCCCAAAACCATACACATATTTTGATTAAACAATAATTTGCTAAGAACATTCTGATCTACTCACCTAGAGTTAAGTCAAGATATTTTTGGTTATAGGCAAATGGACGTGTGATTTTAACACCAGATGGTAACTGTGGCAGACCAAGTGAGACAGGAGCCATTTTGATGGTTCGTGGCGATTTCTTCTCAGGCTGACTACCCATGTTACCTGAAAAATATGATAAAATATACTTTGATTGATCCTAATATTTAATGCTGACAATGACATGATACCAGATATCCATTTTTAATGATATCTGTTATTACCTATTGCACAGTTGTTGATTAACTATGACTATATATTTTGGCATCAAGCACTGAATCATTTCCTCATTTTCACCAAATTTATTTATGACTTTTAGCATTCAGCTTCACAAAGTTTAAAATATCTGATGATTTACTCATTTAGAATACAATGTAAATCCCACAGAATGGAGTCAGTGGGCTCATGACTGTGGACCATGTACTCAGCTTTTATCTTCATGCTGAAGTGAGAACTGCATGGTGATATTTTACCAAATAATGCTCTTTTACTGAAGCTGTGTTGTAAATTTAGAAAATGGGATTTCCTATTCCTTCACAGAATTACTTATTTATGCTCAAACACATGCAGACATGCACAACAGATTTGTTTTCAGAGTGATTTTCATTGGAATTGTTTGAGAATTTGGTACCAAATTAGGAATCTGGCATGACTGAATGTCCTGTTTATGTTGAAAGCTTCTCTTCAACATTTTTCTGGGATATCCTGTTAATTTTATCAAGCCTTGGAGTTGGCTAGAGATCCAGGATTCTGTTATTTTCTTGCAATAAGAGCATAGACAAGATACTTTGACAAGACGTTGGTAGTGAAATTAATACAACTGAGTGATGCTTGTAATGGGGTCAAGTCATCATTATGATCTATATTACAAAATTATCATATATCAGATGTTGTAGTGCAGGGTAACCGGTTGCTTGGAATAAGGTGTACTGCATGTACGTGCACAAAGTAGTGACTATTATATTTAAAATATGAAACAATATTTAGGTGGCTAAAAGGCCTCATATATAGGATGAGCAACATAAACTGTGATAAATAAAACAAACCTAATATCAGTATTGTTCTAATGATGGCATTGTGCATGAGAAAAGAAGCATCATGTCAACCATTAAAAGGAACCAAAATAAACATGAAAAATGATTCATCATGTTCAAATTTATTTCAGATAAATATGATTTGATAAATAAGAAAAATATATTCTGCGAATGATTAAGAAATAAAAAAGATTATAACCACTGTAGGACACAATCACAAAACATATTTTTATTTTATCATTCTTGGAGGGTAGCATCCATGTAATACTAAACTATTCAAGCATGTTCTAGATGTGTAATTTGTGCTAAAAATAAGATTTGGGTTGGCCGAATTTATCTTTTTGGCTATAATGTTCATAGTTTTAATTGCAGAAAATCTGTTATTTTGAAATGTGTTTGGAATCTCACAGGATGGTGCACCTTTATTCAGACTATGAACTCTATTAATATGGTCTCACATCTGTACTGGCCATACATGTTCTATATTCATGAACTGATTTATATAACATTTGGAACTTGTTTTATTTCTCAAAGAGAATGACCTTTTGTGATATAAATATCTCTACTTGGAAGATTCCACATTAGAAGTATTTGGACTGACAACAAAACACAATAGCATACGTCATGATATATCAGTTCAAAAAGACCATGATAGAACAGCTCTTAATTATTGATAGAAATTGTGACTTTAAGGCAATGTTCAAACAAATCTTTTAGATCCAAGGATCTTCATGCTATACAGAAGATGGTACAGAATATAAGTGCATTTTGCATGTTAAAAGTCTTTCAACTAAAATGCTCAAAGAAACAAAAGTAAACACCCAATTACAAGAAGAATTAACAACAACATACAAGAGTAAATTAATTACCATGTCTTCATAATTACTGTCTGAAAGTGTAAACAAATCTTCGGTATATATCAGGATAAGTATTAATACTACCACTAAGAGCCACATTACTGGCATTAATTAAACTGTCTGTTTGAGTGATGACACATGAATTATTTATAATATCAAACCTTCCATCACAGAAAGCTTAATGCTCAACATACATGCAGCTATATCCAGAAACAGAAATGATTATACTTGTTTACCTGTTATTGATGGCAGAGGGTGTTTCTGTGATAACTCTCTTGTTGCCACTTCAACATTTGGTTTAAGTGGAGTGAGTCTGTGTGATCCCAAGGGGGACAATGGCCTCCTTAACAATTCCGATGGTATGTGTACATATTGGCTCTGACCATGGCTGCCAACATCCATGATATACATCTGCAAATGGAATGGAAAAACATCCATTTTATAGATTATATTTGAAGTTAACAATTCCAGTTCAATTGCTAATGTGGTACATTTTCAAAATTATCTGGAACTTGAATAAACAACAGAACACAGAAAGTGTGCATAAATATTTCACATCTGTGTATTCTGTATTATCATAACAATGTTAAAGATGAATGTGGAATAAACCCTCATTTGTATATCAGTTTTGTTAGTATGTGACAAATGGAAAGGGGACATCTAATCAGCAATTACTAAACAGTTATTCTTATACACAACACATTACTTTGAGCCAATTTTTCACATTGTGAATTATTGCTTAATTTATTTTGACAACACATTGGGTTTGTGTCATTTTCATGATATTTCTTACTAATAATAATAATAATCACCATCATCAAATATATAAATGTTTAATTATTCTTTTCTGAAAAACAATAATAATATTAACAATATTATTAATAATGATATTAATAACAATAATACAAGTAAACATACAGAACCCAAAATACCCAAAGGAAGTATCAGAGGTATATATAGTTTATAAATAGCATTATCTATATAATAAAAGAAATCATCAAACATGAAATACAACAAATATTAATTAATACAGTAATATGCCTCCATGCCTCAACGATGACCAACACCTGTATTGACATCAAATTATACAGTCCCAATCATCTTCCCATATATTACAATACTAATAACGATGTATATATAGCAGCCATGTCTCTATCACATATTACAGCAGGCACTTATGGCCCATTAACTATGAGTCTGAGTCCTCAATAGACCGATCCAGGCAAAATGCGTTGCATTGGTTACCAACTGTGGTCTCAGGTTAGAAACAGCTATGGCACCCACTGTTAACATGGGATGGTAACTTTTCACTAATGATAAATACTGGAAATCTTTCAGCAAATTATTCCATTCACATTGTCATATCATATGGGAAAAATTATACTAAAAATAAGTTTGAACTAGACAGGCCGGACTTAACGTTACTTAGTTTAGTGGCATATATCTATTGGATGAAGTCTATGTCATTCCTATTAAATACAAAATTATGATCTGGAGATCATATACCCTTAATGGATTATAAATAAAATCCAATTATAGGCAGTATATAGCCTATATACAGCTTTCCAGTACCGGTAAGACATTTATTGGCCACTACATGGGTACATCATCATGCAACATAGTGATTCTTAGACTTCTAACCCGAGACTGTAGTGTGAAATTCAGCTGCCAGATGGCGACAAGGGTAAATGGATCAGTCTATTCACAGAGAACCCCCCCCCCATTTAAACATCCCACCTAAGACAATAAAAAACAGTCTATGATAAATTATAAATCACCTTAATATTTCTGTGAAAATGAACAGTTTGTCTGTTTACATTTCTAAGTTAAAATCATTACTCTCTTTCACAAAATGACAACAACTTATTTTATGGCTGTTTTTTCCTCTTATGAGAGGATTGGGGTAACAATCTACTCTTTTAAAAGTAAAAAAAACCTTAATGATGTAATAACATTGTGATGTCAATACCAACCTGTTTTGTCGGTAACAAATCCAAGTCGATGTGATTCAGATGTGGTTTATGAGGTCTGTCATCATGCAATTGGAGCTTTGACTGTTGTAGCACATCACCGTATGCCATGGAGAGTGACGAGTTCTGATGCTCCAACTGAGGGAATACTTTGACAAGGGCATCAATCAAATGTTCACGATCAACCAAATCTCTGCCAGTGATATAGAAGATGATCTTAGTTTGCATTATGATAATACACCAATAAACTAACAGTTAATCATACCAAAGCTGGAATTATATCAGTACAGGCCTGTATCAGAAATATAGGACTGGTATAGTTTTACAGGATTGGCATTATAACTACTAAATTATTTTAAATGTTTTTTTCACATCATGTTGTAACAATTAAGATAGTAAAAATGATAACTATTAACATGAAATCCACACATAATTTGAAAAAACAACAAAAAACATTACAATTTTTATATTATGTCTTATAACTAACTAAAGCTCATACAAGTAGCTACACATTATAAATACAATATTTAGCTATAATGATATAGATTGTTTTCTCTGTTCATAAATTAATATAACAAATATATATAGGTATATATGTATTATATCTATTGTTGTTGTTCTCTGTGTGTGTGTGTGTGATTTTGCATAGTTATTAATGTAGAATTAATGTCTTCAGTATAAGCATTTTGTTTCTGGCATTTTCCATTTCAACACTGTACTTAGTTTACGTTTATGAAATGGTATAAATATATGATATTGAATAGGTAGAAGAATATAAACATAAATCTGTGTGTGTATATGTGTGTGTGTTTATATATATATATATATATATATATATATATATGTGTGTGTGTGTGTGTGTGTATGTGTGTGTGTGTTGCACTGAATGCCTTTGTACTATAATAAACTAGCTTAACAACAAAGAAATACATGTACATTAGAAATCATAAAGACCAAAAGCCACTGTTGGGTGGTAGTTAATAAATATGATGTTCAATTAACAGTGAGCTGGAGAAAATTTCTTTTTCAATTCATATAAAGCAACATAATAATGACTACCAAGTTGAAAGTAAACCTGATGTTTCCATGTAAAATTGTAACGATGGCATACCGATAGAAAATTAATAAACTGCAATGATTGTTTTTAGCAGTTCACCGCAGGAACAATGTAATATCAATCCACCCAGAAATATTAGAGTGAAAAACAAAACAAGATATGAATCTCACTTAAAAGAATAAATTATATACATCACTGAAGTGTACACTTAATACTACCACTGTATTGAAATTGTGACCATTAATATGTTTCAAATGAATGGTGCATGCTTATATTTGAGCACAAACAACAAACACTTAATACAATAAAGACAAACATATCTTTGTATAGATGCTTCCATGCTATTAGTACAATAGTTTAAGTAGGACACACAAAAAGCAGATACAGATTATCTCATATCACTTGAAATAAAATATAGTACTAGGCAAATTTAAACATTGAGTGCATTGTAATTTGTATGCTTAGAAAGTTGAGGAAAATATCCAGTTCTCAATCTATTAAGCACACACCCATACAGTCTTCTAGTCTCATAATTATTCATTAAAGGCAAACTTTTCAGCATATCATTACTCTATTTTTGTTTACTGTGGTTAAAGTAAACAGAACTTTTTAAAGATGTAGAGAAATGTTTTTGGGGGAATATTAGTAATATTAATCATCCACTAACAATTACACTAATGATATAAAACTAAATATATTTATAGCTGGAGACTATAGAATTGGCATTTCAGCTGACAAATATGGATTGACAGTTTTTCGAAAATTAGCCTTTCTGAATACCATATAAGGTGTTCAAGAAGTGAAAATGATGCATCACAGTCTAATAATTAAGCCAATAATTTTATCAGAACTCTGGTGTGAACTTAATAAGGCTTGAGGACTAAGTAAATCAAACACAGCAATTTGAACACAGTTAGTTAACCGTAGCCAACCTTCTGTCGATCAGACGTAGAACTTTCACCAAAACATCTCGTGGCAAGTCTAGCAACTCATAAATCCTACATGTAATCATAATGATGATGATATAGGTCAACAGATGTCACTAAAACAACAGTTTCCATAAGAGCTAAATGCTAAATTAATCATAACCAATCAAAGCTCTCTCTCTCTCTTAATTTCTCTCTCTCTAAAAATCTAAACATTCTGGCATATCAACTAATAAAGCCTTAAACAACTACAGATACAAAAATTAATCACTTAATTGTTATTATGAATTAGCAAAATTATGAACAAATCAGATTTTGTGGAAATCACAGAATAAAATAAACACCAAAACTTGTGAGTATAGACTATGAGCTAGTGAACATAACAATGGTTTCAATCAAACTTTATATCGATCAATGTTATGGGTTTATTTAGATTGAATAAGATGAATAGTACATAGGACTTACCCATAGTATTCTTTGGGGGTTCTAGTTGAGTAGGCCGACCGATTGGGTAAGTGAAGTCCTTGTTGTGGTGTCTTAGGGCTGCCTATATTTCGTCTCTGAAATATGCATAATGAAAAAATATCTATTGTTAATAAAGGACTTTTTCATGGATGTGTATGTGTGTATACATACACACACACATACACATGTGTGTGTGTGTGTGTGTGTGTGTGTGTGAGGGGGGATTTAAATTTAAGCTAAAAATTTTAATAAATAATCTCCATTAAAGCAAGGACACAGGAAATAATACTAGGCTGATTTTGAAAGAGATTCACAGATGAAATAAACAATAATTCTGTTATACCAATTAGACATAATAAAATACATGTTAGATAACAAAATAACTCCAGTTTACTTAAATGAATTAAGTTCAATGGTTCACAAAATTATTGTAGCAGTACTCTAACCACTACACCAATGGAATGCCCTGATTAAATGCTTAAGAGAGGGAAAACTGGTAGATTGAGGCAAGCCTCATTCAGAACATCCTGTCCTCTTTGATAACAAAAATATGGCTACTCTTATGGAAGTAGAGCCTGTCAGTGGATAAGATTACAGAAAGAGTAAATTCATCTCACAAGACAAGCCAGCTAGTGTATCAAAGGCATTTGATTTTGATGAGTATATATATAGCTGTATTTCAATTCTGTCTTGCTAAGAACGTGACTCATTTCATTGTACAAGTTGTGAGAGGCAATAAAAATGGATACTCTATACTGACATCAGAAGGAAATGCTATATACATATATGGCAAATACAGATTAAGCTGACAACAAGATTGAAGGACTCCACTCAAAATCATTAATTTGTAAGTTTGGTGAGATAGGTTGCATTTCATTCATTCATTCTATTCTCCTGGAACCTATAATCCAATGACAACTTCTAATTTCTATCACTGATGAATGCAGAAATGACTAAAACAAGTCAAACATTATTGAAAAGAAAGGAAATGTTATTGCACTAAGGCAATTAATGCTTGACCATATATCTGTCCTGTAGCTTCAATTACAAGTATTTACGAAAAACTAAAGAAAAGTTTAAGAGAAAAGAAGAGATAAGGTCAAAACATATTACCAAGTATTTTTGCTTGTGTTCTTTTACAGATGAAATTAAAAACAGACAGACCAAAAGACATAGCTGTTGTATTCAGCATACTGGAAAATATCTCATTGCTATTTTAATAAGTAGACATCACTTTTATTCAGATGCAAGTATAATATGCTATTCACTGATAAGGATTTTTTAAAACACCATAACAATATTACCCCCCCCCACACACACACACATACATGCATGCACACACACACACACACACACACACACACACACACACACACACAACACACACACACACCAGAAAATGGATAATCTAACAAACAGCAGCTCAGAAATAACAGGATTTTCTACATTTCTATCTTTACTAATGCCACATCCATATTCTCCAGAATCAATTGTTTTATTATTATTATTATTATACATTATTTACATAGAAACCCATACAATGTGCTCTAACATACAATGTACTTTACTGAGCAAACAGTCACTGACTAACAAGGAGAACAAAATATTACTTCAATAGTTTTAGTGATGCATTAAAGCACAGATTCTTTAAAAACTAAAATTGAATAATATGTCAAGATAAATGTACAATGAGGAATAAAGATATGTTATCTGTGAACATTTATAATTATCTACATACATTCAAGCATTATAATAATAATATTAATGGCTGAAATGGCAGTTTTTAACGTGGCCGGCAACCTCAAATGAGGGAGACGCATATGGTCTGTAATTTAAAGGTTCCCCATGAGACTAAATCTAAATAAATTTGGAATATATGGCATGTTCGGTGGAGAAAACCTTGCCAGTTGCCTGGCTGGGTAAAAAGCTCCCCCTACTATAGTGCCACAGCTGAGGTGCAGACCTGCAACATCCCACACAGAATAACCGTAGCATATAGCCATAGGTAAATAGTCTCCTGCTCTACCCATGAGGCCAAAGCAAGCTGCATTAATCAAATAACTATCTCAAAGAATTCATGCCTGCTATTAATAATATGGTTTTAATTATATAGAACATGTAACAACATATAAGAATAATGTGATGCATATACATACCATTTTACTTGTATTTCGTTCCCAGCTAACATGTCTTGGTATCATAGTTTCAGTCATATCCTTTGGTAACACACTAGAATGACTATCTGTAACTTCTGAACTCTGTTTGATGCTTGTTTGAAGAATATAAAATATAATGTTAATTGCAAGGTACCAATATACAGAATAGAACAATTACTAAACATATCAAAGATATGGTAAATTTGTAGATAAGGATTTATAAATACATCATTATGCAACAGCACACTCAGCAATATGTGTATACAATATTAATTATTATACAATATAGGCAATACTCAGATAAAGAATACAAATTAATGGACATTTAAACATACAGAAAGACCAAAACACATTCAAGCCGACAAATATGTGCACAGATGCAAGCAAGCGAGTGCAGGCACACACACACACACACAGAGAGAGAGAGAGGGAGAGAGAAAACATAAATCTGAGACAGGTAGTGATCGGGGTACTGGTGGTGATATACAGAGCTGACAGACAGTCAGAAACATGAAAAGGCTCAAAGACAGATAAATTAACAGAAAAACAGATAGTTCAATTAGTTTATGGAAAGTCATTCAAAATCTGCTTGTATATGAAGAGATACCTTTTTGTTTGCTTAGCTTTCTCCTTGCTAGCATTTGGATTAGGCACCCAGACATAATACTGACGTGCCACAAATGTATCATGCCAATCACTGCGCAAGTCATCTAAGTCGAACACTTCCTGCACTTCGACTTTATTGACAGTGGTCACTGGTGCTTCCAATTGTTGTGGTGTTGTTTCACCAATATTTACTGAAGACGACTGCAGCAAACTCGCAGGAGTTACCATTGGTGTCTTCATCTTGGGATAGCTTAAAGAAAAGAAAAAAATGCTGTAAATTATGCATTACTTTAACCTTAGAAGAATACAATTATTAACAGTTTAGTGGATTTAGCAATGACTTATAATATTCTATTATATACTGCACAACAACACTGTAGTTCAGGGCCAGAAAATTATTTCTACAGTTCACTCTCACTAGCCCCTGGGCTAGTAAAATTTACATCCACTAGCCCATCAAATTTCTTACTAGCTCAACAAAAATTACTATCAGGTTGTTATTAAAATTGTGCTGGAATCAACTGAGACAATCATAAATTTGTGTAATAAAGACAATAATTATCTGTTTATGGTTTTATTGAGTATATACAACAGTTATTTGGTTCATCCTGTAATAAATTATCTGTGATGTTCACAATTTGGCAAGGAATTTTCTTCTTGTGGCTGTTGAAGTGACGACCACCATTACTACATACAAGCCACTTATCAACAACATTCCCTGGAAGAAAGTTTTAGGTAATAGCCCATCACATCAAATTATCATGAAATTACATAGATTTTCCTAGCCAAGAGAGTTCCTCAGTGAAGTTTTAATACTGTTCATGGAGGAGAACTGCCTCTCACACTCAGCAGTAGATTGACTCAATGTCAACAGAAGGTTGACTAGGGTCACCAAATGCCAGGCATGTCTGTGTCCCATTAAATACAAAAGCACAGTGATCAAACAAATAAACACCATAAAGGGACAGAGAAATCCACCATATAAACAAACCACATGCTTTTATTTACTGTAAACAAAGAGGAGTATTTGAATCACGTGCATGATCATCATAATGCAAAATGATCATCAGCCCATCAAAATCTCTCCCATCCTTCAATCATGGTTCTATATATTTAGTAAATATTTATAAATGTGACATTTGAAATGGCTATGGCAGTAGATTCTGACATTATTTCAGATCAGTAAACTATCAGATGAAAAATATTTAGCCTTTATCATGACCCATTTTCTGCTGAAAATCGATCCAAAGTCCAGTCTACAATCAGGAACAGTGCTTTTTAGCGATAGTTGGTGGGGTATCAGCACAGGTATTATTAGTGGTCATAGTTTGGAAAAGTATCAATACATTTTCATAGATCTTCTAGAGTTCTTGGTGTGACTAAAGCAATCAAGCCACAAATTTCCATGCATTTCTTCCAACACGAAGAGCTCCAAAACAGCGAAAAGTCATTCTATGGAAAACGAACTTGAGAATACTGCATAAATGCCTCAAAATGGCTGTAGCCTGGCCAGGCTAGTGTTTTAGATTACACACTAGCCTGAAGACAAAATCCACACATCCAAGGCATCTGGCTACATATTTTTCTGGCCCTGTTGTAGCTACTACTAGATGCACTGTAATGCAACTGTCTTGTTACTGTATTACTATATATGGCAGCCACATAAAAATTGCATGCAGCATTTATTGAATATCTTACAAGAGTTAGATTAACATATCTAAGCAGCTTTATAAAAAATTGTATTAAGGCTACGATTAAACATCAACATATTGTTGTAGATGCTAATATCATACCTGTCTCTGCTTGGAGGTCTGTTGCTATACAGAGCTGTGGCAGATGAGGAATTGCTGAATGCTCTTCTGTTGATGCGTTTAGGTGGACTATAATCATAATGGTCTTCTCCATAGGCATCTAGTAAATTTACTATATTCTGAGTTGGCAGACCTGGACAATAAAGAGAAAATTAACATTACAAATTGTACTATTCTAAATTAGACTCTTATGTAGTCAAGTACAAAATAATCTAAATGGTTAAGGAATATAAGGCACAATACTACTAAAATTTTAATTTTGTCTGTTGTTTGTTTAGCATCAATATAGTCAGCACACCTGGGATATATGACTGAGAGTAGGCTCCTTAGGGAAATATCCCACAAACACAGGTATGAGTTGGATTTGAACCCAAAGCCTGGAAATTTGCAACACGGTGCTCTAAACAATGAACTGTCAGAGTAATCCTGTTTAAGCAGTTATGTATGATGCATAAATGTAATTCAGATGAATTATAGCAATAGGATTTACTTTGTTCATCCGGAGATGTGGGCGGTTGTGTCTTTGCAGCATGACGAGGCCTTCCTTTATATAAACGTTTATGCGATTCCCAACAAGACGGATGTTGGCAAAGTGGTCCACATACAGTTTCATCTATTTCAACTTCCATTGTATCACTTATCAATATTACAAAGCATCAACACTGAAAAATAAGGCATGATCGATGTAAATGTGATAATAGTAATAGAAATATAGTTAGTTTAAAAAAAATAATACATTTTATAACCTTTTCAATTACTAATCCATTAGAAATCAATTATTTTTGTGGAGTCAGGTGAGGCTACATGTTGATCTTTAAATGTATTGATCTTCTAACTCGGATAAGATAAATGTATAACAATAAGTTTTCCAGGATATTTAAGACAAGGTTTGGCTACATTTATTCCATCAGTAATATCATAAAGTATTAAAAGAAGAGTATAGTACAGCTGGAATATAAATAGCCAAAACCCTTAAATGCATTACAAAAACTACTAAACACCAACCTGCTTAATTGTTTTGGTTTCAACTAAATTAGTTATAGATACCATAAAAGATACTTCACTAAACACGTTGCTGTTTTTTGGATGGCAACCCACCTTAGCAGTGAAAATATAGTAGGTGTAATAATGTAAGCTCTTTGCCACAACATGACATCTAAGCAAATAAGAGTTTAAGAATATGTCTGTTCTGCTTCAGCTAACAATAATTATATCTCTTCCGACCTCAAAATAAGTGTAGGAAATAATGGCATTTATTTATTTTTCTGTATAGTTGCTTAAAAAAACTTGAAACTACTCTTGAAAATAACTAACTTTGGATCATTTTTAACCAAGGTTGTGGTTAAGGTTGCCTTGCAATCAGTAGTATGTTGTATACATCACCACCTTATGTTACAAGGCTTAATTATCCATTTAGTGTAGAAGAAGCTACTGAGAATTAACTTCTGACCACCTTTGTTGTTAGTTATGACTTCCATCATCAAACTTTCTAATGACAGATAATGATATTTTCATTGGTATTTATAAGAAATACATCTGCTTGCAATAGAACTACTCAGTTTTTCAAAGAAGATGCTGTGACACCAAGGGATTATGTCTAGCAGTTAATCCAAGGATGTGGGAAGCCACTCGATGTGCTATTATGAATTGTCTTTGTAAGCATGACTTTACCTACTACAATAACTAAATGTCAATTCCAAATTTATATAGTGCCATTTCTTCCAGTGCCGTTTTTTCCAGTGCAATTATTTCAGTATCCCCTCGAAATACCCTTTAGTTCTCTTTACTAATGCGTAAACCATACACATTAAAAATATATATACATAGAGACTATATATAGACCCATGAGACATAAAGGATCATAATAAAAGCTGTTGTGATTTGGTCATGACAACATGCTAGGAGAATGCTTAATAGAGAACACTACAATATGCTACATTTATTGATATAATTATTATAAAAAGGGAAATAAATAATTAAATAGTGAATCTGGATATTACAAAAACTCTTGTTTTCAAAATGGAGTTTTCCCTGAAATTAGAACAGATAAATGATAGCTCATTTGTATATTTTAGTCATTTCTTAATATATATATATTATATATATATATATATATATATATATATATATATATATATATATATAAACATTTATTTTGTGCTTTATACATAGTATCCAGTACAATAATATGGAGTAAAACATAAAAAGGTGCACAGAGTGATATGGAGCAAACAAACAATCAACCTGTGTACAAGGGGATCTAGCAAAATGTAACATATAACATATTACAAATACCCATATGTTTATAGTTTTTAAACATTCCAGGATTTTTCTTACTATTCTATAGGAGGGATAAAGGACATGCCTATATTGATGATATATTAATATAAAAGTCTTTTTAATAATTAAATTCTGTGTTATAGTATTTTGAGAAACATGATATGTTAATGTTATATAAATGTTATGTGTATAGAATAGCTCTCAATTAAACCCTTTATGTGGCTAGGCACCTTGGTTTTTAACATCACCATTTTGTAGAAATTGGTATGAGTGAAAAATTATATTTACTAAACAAAAGTGGCCAAGTACAACCTAGTTGCATTGCACTAATGAATGCAATGTCAATCAGGAGGACTATGCTATCCATGGTCATATCCCGAAAACTACAAACACCACCAAATACCTTGACGTGGAGCTGCACAATAAGCTTAGCTGGTAGGAGCACATCCAGAGCATAGCCCACAAATCAGATGACACACACATTCCTACAGAGAAACATATGAGGATGCCAAGAGACACTAGGGCCCAGTGCTACTCCACACTTGTTAGACCTATCATGGAGTATGCCAGCACTATTTGGGACCCTTACACCCAGAAAGACATTGACTGAATATCCAACACTGCTCTGCTAGATTTGTTTATCAAGACTTCCACAGAACTAGCTGCATCACATAGACTTGGATGAGAGGCACTAGCAGAGCACTGTGCCAAGGCAAAGGTGACAATGATGTACCATTCAGTCCATGGCCTGGTGTGCATCCCAGTGTGGTCCTATCTGATCCCTGTGATATCAGCCACCACAAGAAACATGTAAAGTTTTTCATCCCATATTGAAGAACAACAACAATGCAGTACTCCTTCTTCCAGGATTTGGCTCGACTCTGGAACACTCTCACTAGTGCACCAGTACACAACATCTAAGTTTGCATTTTGTACTTTATTAGGAAGAAGAGCACCACTTATTTAGCGGACAAGTTCCAATATTACCCATTGCTTTATTATAGCTATATCTAACTAGCAGCACTAAAATAATGATTACTGAAAATTAATCTAACCTACTCTTCAGTCAATTGTGATTATGTTTTAAATAAAAAAATCGGCAATTGAAGGAAGTGTGCATTTGATCCGACAGTAATAAAGCAAGTGTCAAAATGGATATTTAACATGTAGATTGTATTTTTCACATGACAGAACTAAGAATATATTGCCGGAAATAGGTCAGCCCGACATATGTCAACAAAAACACTTGAACTTGATAAAAATGGAAAATAATAGCATATGTTAGAAAATAAATACGTCACAATACTTTATATCACCTAAACATATATTTAGCCCAAGTAAGCAATTATTGAAGTATCACAATTTGTATTTCGCAGTCATAACTGTTCCTATCTTGTCTATTTTCAATAATTGAATCTATTAAAGTCACACTTGTCGCCATTTTGAAACATGTCCATGACAACGTAGGAACGCACCAAACATAATATTATATATATGGCACTTTTGGATAGCACAATGCACAAGATACCCCCAAATATCGAAAACAGTATGCTTCAAAATGTTTAATAATTTGCTAGATGCTTATTATAGATAAAAAAGAAATACACGTTTTCACTTTTACAATTCGAATGCTGAATTATCCGGATTGTTAACTTGCTGTGGGCGAGATATTTCTCTGAAAATATACGTGGGTCTTATGCATCACTACACAATGATTAACGACAAAGACGTATAATATGTAGACATATTGCAGCTATTCCAGGCTATTTAAACACTGGTGTAATTTATTTTAATGCCAACACAGATTTAGTTATATACATGTGTATTGACACCTGTCTATTGACTATTCCACATCTTTTTATTTTTAAATTTGTCATGAAGATGTCATGTTGTAAGGGGGATGCATTATATAAGCAATGCTTCAAGCATCCTCCCTTTCAACATTCCATATACGTTTGCTTTCATTAAAATTATGTATTATGAAAGTTGAAATAAACTAATTGAATTGAATGTGCAACTTGGTTAATGTTCATGATATGATGGTTATTATTTGTTATTATGCTTGCTAACATATCATCAACACAAGTTGGTTGTGTGTTATAATGACATGCATATAGATTAATTGAGAGTTTATAATAATGATAGAAAATATACAGGATATGGAATGAACTATACTCTCTTTGGGACAATATTAAAAAAAATTAGTGATAGTTTACTTTGATATATTTAATACAAGATGTGAAAACATAACAAACATAACTATAGCTCTTCTGGTGCATTAACATATCTAAATACATATTTTTAATAATTGCATTAACCTGAATCCTTAAAATAAACATTCCTATTTCCGAATTAAAAATTATTTTAAGATAATATCATACAATGGGAACGCAAAATTGTCAGTGTTTGCATACTTGGTCTTAAAATATCCTAAAAATAACAATAGATCTAGTTTCAATGGATGCCATGAAAACAATTCGTGGTTTTTTGTTTTTGTTTTAAGATAAAGGATAACGATGGCTTTGTGAATTTTCATACAATCTTCGTATCTGTCACATCTGGAACCTGCATCCGCATCTTGCGAGGATTAGTCAACTCATATGATCGTCTGACTTTTATGCTGGTACGTCACAGTTGATAAAACAGAAACATGGATTTCAAGAAATTTGCTTCCGAAGCTGGGACACTGTTTAACAGAGCAAAACAGGTAAAATGTGTAGTTGATTGGGAATTTAGCGTAAATGATTTTGCAAGTTTGAAGTTGATCAGTCTGCAGTGTTTATGTGGTTGATACTCATAGACATAGTCATAGACTGTCACTATAGACTAAATAGAGTCATAGTCATAGCGGATGATAGCCGGCTGCCCCCTTAAGATAACATAGGTGGTTAGGTCTGGGTTTGTTAAACTCAGCTGTTGCTCAATTTTTCCACATATCATAGTCCTGCGTTATTAACGGTTAGTTTTCACATAATTATGTTGGATCGTCACCGTGTAATGTGTTAATATGGTTTTGACGCTTGATAAATGCTTGTTTTATGTTTTTGCTTAGGGATTGATAAGCGTCAAATCTAGATCTGCTTTAAATGACACTCACACTGTAACCTGTTCAAGCTGCTGTCTTCACAAACATCCCAAACTGACTAATTCAGGGTTAACATTTTCTTCCAAATGGAATTTATTCTAAGTTCTTGCTGTTGATATGTCATATGGATCTGCTTTGCATCAGCTAAAGCTTTGGCCCTTTTTCTTTGATAGCAGATTTGTCTTAAGTAGAGACGTCCGTAGACGTTATGTTGTGAATACTATTTGACAAGTGAAATAACAGTCATTTTTGTTTTGCTTGTGGTTGCCTTAATATTTCAAGTAATAACTATAAATTAAACAGAATGCATATAGCTCTAGCTGCTAATCTAATTTGTTTTGAAATCTGGGATATAATTGTTAAATGACGAGACGTCAGAAACGAAGCACAAATGATTTTCTGACAAAATTGTCCATGATATGAGGTCTGTTTACCCTCTTTGCACACAGTCGTGGCTGGTTTCCCTATGAAAATACGAAACTTTCCTAGTCTGTGATCACTTTTAAATTTAACCACAATAATATTAATAATTGAGCTAGACAAGGGAAACTGCCACTGCGATTAAGCTGAGAATGTTTTCTATTTAATACTAATAGTATAATTTTAGTTTTTGATGCGAGCACCAAATATCGTAAATTCCCACAGCGTCAGATCAATATGTTTAGGTTGTTATACAATCCAATTAAATTTATGCCTAATTTAGCCCATCCTCCTATTTTATGTATGATATATGCATAATAATATACATAGATATTATAATTGACTATATGTCGTGCACATTGTGAATATTTAAGATGTACTAGAGAATGAAATATCTGTTTAAAAAAAGTGGTTTTGTTCAAGTTTGCCAGCCTAAGATAAAACACTGAAAGGCAATTTTTGAGGGATGAGGTTGCATTGTGTTCATGATTATTTGCATTTCACTTTGTTATATGTACATAAAACAATTGATGCATGATTTAATGACACCATGGATTATGCCAATGCAATGCCATCTTTTCTATTGGATTTGTCCATCTCACTTGAAAAATAATTCTTCACATTTGTCACCATAATATGATTTACATAATAATAAAATAATATGTGACATTTATATAATGCCCTATTCAACTAGAAACTGCTCTAGGGTGCTTTACAATATTATTATCCCTGACTCAGACCTGTTTCCACCCAGCTCATATCTTAACTCCTAAGGAGCATACAATGCATGCTGCCATTATAGGTGTTAGTCAAACACATAGCCATTACGTCCTGTGAGGTATATATATATATAACTGCATTCTAAACATATTGTATAGTGGTTAATTTCTTTATAAAATATATAACTGCGCAACACCTGAACTTCCTTTTCATTGGATGTCAATTTTAATTGTTTTTTATGTCTGTGGATTAAAACTATATGCCATTTTATACCTTGTTGAGGTATATATTTCCTAAATAATGTAAGAAAACCATGTCAAATTATATATTTACTTATTAGTCTCTGCAAAACCTATCTAATGAAATAAAAGTGGATGTTTTTCACCATTTCTCACTTTGGACCGCCCTGAAACTTGCTGATTGATGTTGGGGCCAATTTTACAGCCTTATTTCTGAAAGATGTAGTAACTTAATACATATTTATTTCTTTTTATGTATTATACATAAATATTACATTACACAAATGATGAAAACAGGCCAGTGGTATAATTATTTGGTAATTTATGACGTTCATAAACCTTTCCCTCTGGCAATTAGACTTTTGTGACCGGTCAAATAAGTGTCGATATTTTACATATTTTAGCCGATTACTCAATAATTATAAAAGATAGCCCCATTAAACTATATATTTTCTTCTTAGTTATGAAGCTCTATGACCATTTTGAGAAAATGACCACCTTCCTTATCTTAAGACTAAACACACTCCTTTGGAAAACTGATCAATTTACTAGATCTCTATCATATGTCTGGCACCAGAAGCCATACCATAATAAGTGACTACTGTATATACTCGTGGTTAAGACAATTTTTGGGGAGGGAAAAGGAACTTCTCAGAAGCACCTTGACTTATACGTGCGTCATATTTCTTACCAGCTGAAGGAACGATGGTTTGGGCCATCCTTGACACATAACATTATATGATTCCACCCAATAAGAGCTTGAACAAAATCTTCACACCGTTATTTGAATTTTCTAAACATATACCAGTATTTATGTAACAATACTTGATAGTCACACGCTGTTACCTACCAGTGCCTCTGGATTATTAGCTATACAAAAGTCACTGCTCTCATTGCAAACTTTGCTCCCCATTTGCTGTGAAACAATTGAAGTTACAATCAGGTGTGTCTGATGGGACATGTTTGTTTATTAATTATAACATCAAAGTGATTAGAACACAGGCCATCATACCCAGAGGGTGTACTGCAGCCTCCTGCAGTCAGTATGCCAGAAAAAGCTGTTTAATGATTGAATGACAGAGGGGAGCAGTACAGAAAGATGGAGCTGGAATACCTCGAGTGTTGTCACTGCCAGAGTGTATTACATCCTCAGGTAGTCTTTATCGTCCCCCTTTAATTTAATTAATTAAGTGGAGCCGGCAGTGCCATTTAACATGGTTAGCCACCCACGATGAGAATGATTTTGAGGGATTTTAATAATATTATTAGACAGAAAATTCTTTAAAAACTGGCAAGCCAATACTTCAGAAGTCGACTGTGGCTAATACGGTGAGCATATCCCTGAGGAAAGAATTACAAGGTCAAAAATTGACCTCAACTTATCTGCTGGGTGGACTAATACACAAGTATATACAGTAGTCTACATATCTTGTGTTACAGTACAATGCTTGTATTACGGTCACCACTGGGACCAGTGACAACCCAAATTTAGCTTCATTGAAAAGCTTGTTATTGAAATTTCAGATGTGCCAGAATAAACAAATAGGTCTAACACCTGTTATAATCAAATTTTATTCACGGAAACATAATAAAAATAACAACAATATTATGCAAGTACATCACATTGTGATACATGTGTACAAATTCGTAAGATTATTGAACTATTTTTACCATCACTATTTTTCAACAGGTCTACTTTTTGTTTGAGTGAAAGTTCATTTCAGGGGTTTTTTTTGTAGCAATTTTCAAAGATTTAGTATTTGTGATTGTATTGCAATTTGCATGTCCATTAAATATCTAAAACGATATGATTTCATAAATTGTGGTAGCATTTATACAGAAGGTGAGCGGCAAGTTTCTGTGTCTACGAATGTAATTAAACAACAGTCAGTGAATACAAACAGTGTGGCAGGGTGAGGCACACTGATATTCAAAGGCAACTTATCTAATTCAACAGTTTGGGTGTTTTCCCTATGTCTCTTTGAAACTAATTATTATCACGTGTGACTTGCTGCTGTCAGGTAAAATTGAGATTGTTTAAAATGCTAATAAACCCAAATGCTACTGCCATGAAGGTTAATATATGTGCTTCAGTACTGTACACTATCTTAAAGAAGGATGTTTCCCACATCTTTTCACTGACCATAAATGTGTGATATGGCAATAATCTGAATAAGTTAATTATGACACTGCTGTACAGAGAGAAGAATTTCAGAATATGTTGAATTAACCAAAACGTCTGCATAAATGAAGTACTTTTCTAACAACAGAGCAGAGCTTTTGATCAGGTTATGGATTATATAAAGTTTAACTGGATTTAAAGAATGCTCCCTCCGGACATTTATATACGTATGCTTACTGTACAGGCAAATCAGAAAGTGTTGGAAAATACACTTATGGGTCCAGAGCAATGGCTACTTCATTTATCTCATAAGATTCATATTTCTTCAACTAAGTAAAAGAACTAATTTTTAACAAAGATTGAGAAGGATTGCATAAGTTATTAGGAAATGAACCCTCTACATGTAGTTTTTGTAACTTTTCCTATCATTCGGGGGTTGGGATAAGATAATGGGAGAAACTGTTTTTCTGAGGAAACTGTGAGATAGAACTCAGAAGAGATTTTGCTGTTTTAGGTAGATCAGAATTTTTAAGCATTCCTGAAGTCACACTCCAAAGTGTGAAATGAGTGCGTGCCTGCCATGGGTATCAATTTGGAGCAATTACCTTTACAAATAACAATAATTGAATTATTTTGATATCTGGTGACACTACATTCATATTGCTATGTTGGGTGGTGTTTGTTAACAATGGCACCTTGTTGATATTTAGTTGATGTGCCATGCAGAGTTGTTTCATTTAAATCATTTGACTTATTAAATCACCAAAAAATTATGCATTTGTATTATATTTTATTGATTTTTTATGACTAATATGATTTTTATTGTTGCATTTTTTTATCGAATATTTTGTAAATACCTTTATCAATTAACTCGTAGTGTAAAAAAATGAAATGTTATTTAAAATCAATTGTTACTTAGATTATCTAGTAACAAAAAACATTTTTTTTTACTAGATCATTATTTTCACATATATTTATAATTGAATTGTAATTAGATTTTAACACCACGTCATAATACTCTTCAGTTACAGTTCCCCATAATGTATAGTTTCGATGATCTTGGGAGATCAACATAATAGAAGGTGTCAACTTGACATTGTCAAGTGAAGCCATGCTGCTTCAGTGTGGTAAATCAGATTAAGTTGGTGATGATCTGATATGTGAAGTAAGATCTTTTCTATACATTTAGGGGGGGGGGTTGAGTTAATGTAAAGCACTTGGTGTTTAGCCAGGAAATGCAGTATTGTTGCCAAAATAAAAATAGCTGATTAAAAACAAATTAAATTAAAAAAATTGCAACCCTGGTACCATGTAAATATTGTTGGCTACACACACACACACACACACACATATATATATATATATATATATATATATATGACACATATAATTGTGGAATACTACAGTAATCAGAAGATCAGCTTCTGAATCCTCCCTCTATTAGTCAGGATCATGGGCAGATATATGATGACAGTGTAGGCAAGGATCCATATATTGAATAGCTTATATAGTTGATTAAAATGAAATATGTGAGAAATGGATGAGGACTTACATGGATTAGAATGGCTTAATTACATTTTTGGTGTCTGATTTTTGTTTTTTTCTGCTTTAATTTAGTTTGTGTTGAAACCTTTCTGGGCTGCCAAAATTATGTATGGCTGGTATGACTTTAGAATATATTGGCCTTGTAAAAAGTTGTTTGTTTGGTATTGATTTTGAACTCATTTCATACCCTGCATTCTTTTATGATTCACTAGGTACACCATATCAGAGTTGTGCCAATAACATTGTCCAGTTTAAGCTGTCAGGATATATTTATTGGTATTGTGTAGTTATAGATCATAATGATATGAAATTAAAAAAAAAGGTCTTGCTCCATAAATGGTTTCCAAACAGTTCACCAACAATAAATTATATGTACATATATAATATTTGCTTTATCTCAGGTGATAATATCTATAATAAATATGAATAAATGAAAGAAAATAAATTTTAGAATAATGAAAAAGTTATTAAAATAAAACTATATTCTGGTTGATCTGAAGTGCCCATTTATTGACCTAATTACCGAAGTGGCTTTGAACACTAGCTTTGATTTTTTTTTCAATTAACACCACATAAATTTGTGTTATTGGAAATTCACTGAGAGTGTCACCACTAGTGTTGATAATATATATACTGGAAGTTATATATTGTTAAATGTGCATATACAATGTCTAGAAAACCTAGTGTATATAGTTAAAGCACTAATTAGAAAAAGACTACAATTAAGATTCTGTGGTGGTGGTGGTGAAACTCATCAGATTTGGATCTATCTAGTTTTACTAAGCATATGTTAAGGCACTCTGATGCAGACCTCCAGGTTGGGTTTGGTGTTTGAACCTTATGTCATGCCTCTATTTGTGGGATGTTTTCCTAAGGATTTACCTCTAGGCTACTAATGCATCATCGCCAACAAGTGTAGACTAATGGCTCACTCACTAAGTATGTTTTAAGGAATACCAAATGTGACTGGTAATTATGAATGATTCTATGGAATAAAGATGCATATCTATGGAGGAGGTGATGATGATGATTGATGTTTTACAGCCACTTTTGTCCACATGGTAGACTAAAATGGGCTGAGTGACCTCCAAATGTAATGAAGCCAAGTCAAAGATGAAACAGCCTTCAGATATGTCCATGCTGAGGTTTGAACTCAGGTGGTAGTGATCTGTGGTCCAATGCGCTACCAACTATACTGTAGAAAAATGCTGTTTGTCTCCTCCACAAGTGAGACCCAAAGGCGAAGATATTTGAAGACCTTTATCAATGAACGAATCAAATCATCATGGGTAATAATGGAAGAAGGGAACATCAAGAACTGTTGGCACACTGACATCTCTTAATTCATAGAACATACCTATCAGCAGTTATATTACATGTCAGTTTATTTTCTTCAGTTATAACCATAGTCATTATGAACAGTTGATAAGTAAAGTAAACTCTCCCCAAGTTCATACAGTGCATACTAAGGTCCAAAGCCAATTAACCATCAATTTTGGGTGGCAAAAACTGTCAGAAAAGGCAATGCATTCTAGAACATACACCATGTACTGCTCATTGAAAGTACCTATTTCAGCATGAAGAATATATCATAGAAATTATATTTAAGTCAATTTGTTAGGTTTTTATGAACCCTTGTTTTGACATAATGTTGTTAATATTTCTATATGAATGGGAAATAAGCATTTTTCAAAGAAATATTTTTACCCCTGATAAATGATGGTTTGCCATTCATTTTATATAAAAGTTCAATGCCTTTCTTTTCAAACTGGCTATTTATATACATGAGTATATATATGATATGTTATGTAAAAATTGTGTGAAAATATTTAAATTCCATTATTAAATGAACTTTAATATAATCATGATGAAATGAAAAAAAAATTGATCATACTAAAAAGTGTTAATTTAAACAAATAGTTACAGTGCCATTTCAAAAGTGATGGGTATTACACTTTGTTATTTCTGAATGTACCTCATACTAATCATAGGTGGAAAGTTCAGAGTCCAAAAAGGTTAAACTCAATGTCTTTTGCAAATATTGTCTTCTTAAAAGGATATTATTTAGAATGAATTCTAATGATTTGTGAAATATAATTGATTAATGTACCTATTGAAAACCCATAAAAAATTAGGCCACAAAACTCCTCCTGCTTTTTTCATATATAGAATTGGAACAGTCTGAACAAGAATTTTCTTGCCTCTGTATGAAAAGTGTTTCAGTTCTTGAAGTAGGAATACTTTTCATATAGATATTTTACATGGTGTTGTCTCCCTTTTGTTCTCCTAGTACACAGAAGAGAAACTAGGTCATGCTGAGAAGACAGAATTAGATGCCCATTTTGAGAATCTGTTACAGAGAGCTGAGAAAACCAGAGAATGGACCGAGCGTATAATTGGTCAAACAGAGAGTGTCTTACAGCCCAATCCAAGTCAGTACCTTAGACAGTCAAGTGTTGATTTAAATGGATGTGTGTGTGTGATTGGAGGAATATATATTTAATACATTGTGTTTATATGTTATATTATATATATATACACATATATACATACACATGTATATTAAGTTTTTATGTGTGATGATTCTGTGTCATTGTGTTTCATTTTGAAATTTAATCCATAACAGTTTTATTAAAGGTGACACGAACAGAAAGTAAATATAATTTGACAAACAATTATTTTATTCCCTATCAGATGCACTACCACATTCAAAACAATTCTAACCACCAGGTCTCATGTTTCCATTAAAATGATTCCCAAATCCTTAATTTTCACTAGGCATTGCAAGTGTATACGACACTCGCTAGGGGTTATTGTGTGATGTCATCTTTGCCAAAAATCACTTCATTTTTGCCAAACATCACAGAGTGTCACTGCTTATTTACAAGCGTTCTGACCAGTTGACGGACAATATGTCAGATTCCCACGAAAGTTTTTACATTCTCAGTGATATCAAGCCCCACAGCTTTGAATCACTAGCGAAACAGTTAACATATAGTATTAACTATGAGGAATTAGCTGTAGCAAGTGCATTCATGGACCCAGAGCAGCCACCTATGGCACTGACACCAGTCCCTGGTCCACAACAAGAGCTGGATTGATGTGTATTTGTTTGTGTTGGTATAAGTTTAATTGATAATCAGCGCACTGCGCCTGAATGCGATTATTTCCCTCTTCTTATCACATAACTTCATTAAAGATATAGTGTGGTATGTGTCTGTACACAGGAGCCTGGTGGATACATCGGGCCCTCCCATATGTGGTCTATACAGGGATGTGCCACCCTCAGTGTGTCTTTTTAGCCATTTTTTGGGGTCATTTTCAGGGGGTTGTTTTGGGCCTGGTTTTGATAGCACTTACTCGTCGGATATAATCATTGGTATTTAATGTATGTTTCTCTGCACAATATACCATTTTATATGTTTAATAAAGACAATATAAACAAGGCCCTGTGGAGTGTTTGGGGTCTTTATTTGGCAAAGATGACGTCCCATTCCAAAATTTTCCAAAGATTCTCAAGCAAGTTTTAAAACCATTGTAACTTTATTTCTAGGAGAAAAATAAAATAAATTTCTGATTGAAATTGATTTTAATATATAACACTAAGATTTTGACTGATTATCAGTAATTTGGGAAACCTTTAACTTGAACATTAATGATTTAGTGTAATGGATTTTTATGCAGAAACATTAACTTTAAACCTGCAAAGTTCAGTATTTGTGCCATTACATCAGCATATATCTGGATCCTTTCAATTGAATTATATATTTGGTCTGGTATTACAAAGTCATGTGATTGTTTTTAGCTATTTTAAGTTCCTTTCTGCTTGTAACTCATTTAACCTGTAAATAAGCCAAATATTATTATCTCTCATCTTGTTTTATCAAGGTGTACGTATGGAAGAGTTCTTCTATGAGAAGATTGACAGGAAGAGAAGAGAACGTTTGACTGAAACAGAGACATTGGGACAGTATATGATAGATGCTGGGAATGAATTTGGGCCTGGAACATCTTATGGTAAGTGTTTGCATCAGATACTTTTAATTGGGAAAGTCTGTTATTAATTGCAGCACATATTCTCAATTATGTGTGGAAAGGAGAAGCGATTAACATCGGATTCACCAATTTGTTGTATTCGGTGTGGTTAGGAATTTGAATGGGCAGAATTTGGTGTGTGTGTGTGTTTTTCACATTAGTATACAAGCTTGCCATATGTGATCAGTCTTTAGAACCTTTTTTTAGTATACAAAATAGTAACAGGTTATAACATTTTATCCAGATCCTTATTAGTCTTGTACCTTATTTATAGAAAATATGGGAAGTGCTCATATTGTTAGTCTGTTATACATACCTGTGAACTAGAAATTAACAATTTCTTTGTAATGCTCAAACGAAGCATTATCAGCTGAAGCTTGTAATAAATTGTACAAGTAAAATATGTTTTCACTTTTATTTTGGTGAATAATTATAAATGTTCCAACAAATGACTTGAAAAATGGTCCATTTTATTTATTATTATTTTTATTTCACTAATTTGTGTTTTTTGAACATCAACATTTAACTGTTAATGCTGTACTGTAACTTCTAGGTGTGCACCAAGAGTGTGCACCAAGTGCGTTTTAGGCCTTTGGTGTAATTGGTAATAAAACATTTGTTAGACAGTTAGAATGTTATGTTAGAGAGCGTGCAAGGGAAGTATCCTGCTACCAGCTAAATAAGTAACAAACTCACGAAAGGTCTCTTCCATGGGCTCACTACATGCATGCTAACAGTCCCTAACCGTCTAATCCGAGCATGCGCAGCTGACCAATATTCCGATTTGGGTGGTAGCAGGATTATTCCCATGATCCCCCTCGTTAGAGTAGTAGACTTCACATTACCAGTATTCATAAGCTACATAGATAATAGAAAGAAATAGGGTTGATATAAAAAACTCTAAATCCTCAACTGAAATAGTTTACATTGGTCCATTGCTTTTTACTGTAATAAAATACACTAATAATGTTCGAGGTTACTAACCTCAAAACACTACTGGTGCACCTAAATCTATTTTTTCCCCTGACATGGACTACTTATCCGAACTTTAGAGATCTAGCCATATCTCTCAAGTTACATGAATTAGAAAGGTTGTTTCGAGAAGATTCTTTTGTCAACACTTGAAGAACAAATATAGCAGCTGAAAGCTTGTGTTATAAAGGTCCTGAAATGTGTATGAAATGGCGTATGAAATACAAAGAAGTCAACTCACTTCATCTAAAACTAAAATCTGTCACTGAGAGTTACTATAAACATTGTTGTTTCTGTTTACATCTTCACTGTAGCCCTGAGCCAGCGGATGTGATGATATATTTTCCTTCTCTCTTTTTTCCAATTTTGTGATAAAACACTGATTCTAGCCGGCTAAGTTGAGAGTGTGGAAATGTTTACTATCTTTACTACATAGTTAAGTGAAAATTATTACAAAAGTTATGACAGGTGACACCTTTAAGCCACGTGGCAAGATAACGAACAGTGTGCGCTTGAACACACAGCATAATATATCTGATATAAGGTTTGTACATTTAAAAAAACTTTTAAGTGTTTTTTTTCCAATAAATCTACTCTACTTTAGTGATATAATTTGATTTTTATGTTATGACTGTTTTAGTTTGGTTTTTCTAGTATAAGTAAGAGATATGTCAATAAGCTTATATGGTAAAACCAGAAGAAGCCAGCATTATTTGACCTATCCGTCATCAGTACCAATACTGACACGGAGCTTGGGCAGATCAGACCAGTACAACATAATCAGTATTAGTATACGATGTGTTGTGGTGGTATGATTTATATTTATTGATTTTAGTGAACAGCTGGTAGCTGTGCGTATTTCCAGTCTTGTTGTATGTGTTCAGAATTTTCACCATTTTAACTCAGTGGACATTTAATTTAACTCTTCTCAAATGCATTCTTGTTAACATAATATTGATGATCAACGGCTAGTGATTGGAATATTTGTCTCAATCTAATACTGTGTAAACAGACAGCTATTTTATTGTAGAAGTAAAATTTTTCAGTTCAGGGTTCATCCATCATAACTGTGTCTGTCTAATTCATCTTATGACAGTCCCTAATGTTGATACAATGTTTTGCTTCTTGAGACAAAATATTTAACCTTCTGGTTTATCTTGGTAGTTGTTATTTAAGTGAGTGAGTAGTTTGAATAGTCTTGGGAGTGGTCACACCTGGGACATGTGACAGAGTGTGTGTGTGTGTGGGGTGGGTTGTAAGAACTTCTTAGGGATACATCCACAAACACGGGTCAGTTCTAACCATGACAGGGAGGTTTCGAAAGCCGTGCTCTATCTACTGTGATGTATGGACAACTGTTACTTGTGACTGGATCATATAAACTATTAGTATTAATGCAATCATGACGATTAATGTGGTTAAATATATGTCCGGATTTGGTGGCATATTGGAAGACCGATCAATCTGAGCTGTCCGCTAACTGATGATGTACTTACTACCGGTAGTTGGCCCAGTCCCCGAACAAATACTTTGTTGTACAAAATGGATTATAGCCTTTTATGGGTCTAAAGGCATGTAGGAGAAAGTGTAGCTGGATGTTACAGGTCCATAAGCCTTGATGAATAAAACGTAATTCGGTAGATTAGGAAGAATATATCCAATGTCAATCTTTTCGTTCAATCAGTCATTTCCATTTCTCAGTTAGTTTCTTTGGACTGGGGGTTGTTTTCCATGCTAACTGAGTTACCGTACTTCGAAGCCATAGTTTCTGATCCCTGATTCAGCTCCAGCAGTTTGTATGGCAGACTCCATAAACGGGAAGCTATATCTGGGTCTAATGGAATAGAATAAAACAGGGATTAGGTTTCTTCTGGAATTAGTCACTGACCAGTAAATTGTTGTACAAACCAGTAATTGTTTAGTTCTATCAGTACAGTTACTGACTTGTGGATTCCAAGTTAATGATGCTATATATCTAAGTATTAACAGTGTGTGCCACACTCATGGTGCGTGCGTGCGTGCGTGCGTGTGCGTACACCATAACACTATGAGAATTAAAAGCTAGGTGGCACGATTCAGCTACAGTTGGTGGCTTTGTAAACAAGTATTTAAAACAGCTGCCTAATATTCAAATGTTACTGTTTTCTCATCATTATGACCTTATCATGCCTGTGATGGAATGCTTGTATGCATGTGTGCACACACATTACATACACTTTTATTTTGAGTAGATATCCCCAAACTCAGGTAATTAATTATGTGTAGGCTGCTGCCGGTAAATGGATTTAAGGGCTAAATCAGGTTTTTATGTGCTGAAAATTTATAATCTCACTTTGAAGTAGCCATATTTGTCTAAAGCTGTTTATTGATTCTATCTATGGCTGATGTAAATAACGCATCTATGGTGTACGGCATCTATCGCCTTTAGTCAGCCTTGTTTTGTATTTTGACAACATGGTTTTGGTGTTGACCTAGTTATTATTTCACGTTGTTGACAGTTTTTACTGATTATAAAACACAGATTGGGTCCTATCTTCAGAGATGAAGGTAAAGTACCATATTGAGGTTTGTATTTAGCGTCTATCTGGAAAACCAGAGTTTAGATTCCACTGTTACAAGTTTCTTTCAGTTTCCATATCCTTCTTTAGACTTCTCAGTAAATGATTGGTTCGTATAAGTAAATGCTCGACTGTGTGTGTGTGCGCACAAATATATACACGCACAACTGATTGAGTAATTATACAAATATAAGCGGATGATTTTATTTGTTTAGCCTTTTTGCTGATCACACCTAATACACATATCACCGAGGGACCACTCTCTGGGGAAATGTGATGGTTGAATGGAAGGTCACTCCCCAAACACAGGTATCACTGCAATTCAAATTCAAACACGTATATCTTTACAGACTACCGTGTTATGGGAGGAATGTAATATTTTGTGCTGATCGAGAACCTAACAGTGCAATATGCTCCTGTATGAATTGAATAATAGTTTTTAATACTTAATCGTGTCCTAGAAAGACTTTACCAACTTTGGAATTTAGTTGAGGTTGCTCAGTGTGGAGATTCATTTCATTTTAAACAACAATTATAAATTGTTTAACAGATGTGAGACAAATACTTTGCAAAATATTCAAATATGAATGGTACTTACTTTCCAATGACGGGACTGTCTCTATTGAGTCTAATGGCACAGTGGATAGAACACTGCACTCCAGGTTCAAATCTGATTGTTATCTGTGTTTGTGGAATGTCTCCCTAGGTTAGTCACCATTCAGACAGACGTGACCAGGGGTGAGGCTAAACAAAGCACTTACTTACTCAGACAATTATCAGTGGACTGTACCTAGGTCCAGATGTTCGAGATGGGAAACACTGCTAGCATACAATGAGTATGGGAGTGAAGGTGATGGAAAAACTCAGGCCAATCTTTTGGGAAGAGGGAACCCTGAGGGTCAACCATATAACATATCCATCCGAGGAGTGAAAAACAATAGGAGTACACTCTGTTCTAATCCACTCTGTAATATCTGAATTCAATAACAGGTCTTGATTAAATCACATCCTATCAAGCTGTAGATTGAAGCTTGAAGGTGTTTTGTTCTGTTGTTTTCCATTAGGATATTTCTAAGTGTTAAACTGTGATGGAAATCATCAGATCAGCACTTGAAATTGAGATTTGAGAGTAAGTTTTTACTCGAGAGTATAAATTAATCGGCTTGTAAAAAGATCTATCTTATCAAATCCGAAACAAATACGTTCTGATTTAGTATAGTCATGATTTTAAGCAGTTCTTAAACTAATAAAGGCTAGGCCCATTGGCCAGTTAATTCTATATAAGTATATATGTGTCTATCTGGCAGAGTGAAATCAATGTGATGTGTAATGTGTCTGAATACTAATGTTGTAATTTGCAATATGTCTGAAATGTGTTTATCTACGGAATAACCCATAACATTGGAGTTAAGATGTTCTGATGTACATTTTTCCATAATTATTAATTTAAAATTATTTTAAGTTTTTTCTTCAACTAGATATATACAATTTTAGTAATTAATGAATAACATCTTATAAGGACAAATGTTGTAATATTATGTTCACTTTGTAACCAAATATAATTAATCCTTCTATCCACATACAATACTGGGTGGTATCTCTACAAACATACACCATTTGAAGCTAATTGTCACATTAAGTTAACAATGGTGCTAGATCTGTAAATGCCAGCTAACAGGTCCAATTGGTCCTCTGTTTACAGTAACTGCTAGATCATATATTGGGAATGTATTAGCATGTTGAGAATTGTTCTGCTTGACCAATACAATAATCAATATAGTTGTGAAGCTTAGTTAAAGATGGATGGATGATTGCTGCTTAACAACACATCGGCACAATTTAGGCCATTCAGTGTCCTAGAACCGTGAAGCTATTAAAGAACCACATATGTATTATATGTTACAAGATAATGAATTCCTTATTTGATATCAACTGTAATAATTGACTAATGTATATAATATCAGATATTGGGAGTAAACCAATCACTGAATAAGAACGATGTGACAAACAATGGCATTCAAATGATATGTTATAACATTTGTGAACTACAATCAAGCCAGTATATATTTTATGTACCATATTAATAGATATTCGTGTGCGATTATAGTTTCATATGATTTATGAAACAATGATAATTTGATTAATGTTGAAATTATTGAAATACACAGTAGTCTTAACCTATCAACCAAGAGTTAAATAAATACTCTGAAATTGGTATTCAAATACAAATATCCTTTGTCTGTTGTCAGAGTGCTAAGAGTATCTTACACTTATGATTTAACAGTCAATAAGCATATTCTACAACACTATGCCATTGATTATCACTATCTTTAGAGGTTTTGACAACCAATTTTAACTTCTACATAACTCAGTTTACTGAACTATAAATGACAGCATGTTAAAATAAATCACATTATACATATTTGGTAGAAACTTCACGTCATTAAGGCTACAGACTAATATAGGAGTGGACTGAGAGCAGAGTGTAGAAATGCTAATGTTAGCTACAGAAAATATTATATATAGATCATAAAATACTGGATAGATCACATATCACCAGAATAGTATAGTTTAATTCATTATCTATACCAACACTTAATGACTTAATGTTTTATAATAATACAGATCAATAAAGAGCCATTACTGGCAGTAGACATTCAACTGTGTTATAAAGTTATACACCAGTAAGATGTATCTGGAAATTTGATGTTTTCCGGCCACTTGTGCATATAGTAGGCTAAATGCGCCTCCAAAGGTAATAAGGCAAACTGAAAGATGAAACACCCGTCAGACGTGCTCATATACAGATTTGAACTCAGGTGGCTGAGTTCTGTGACTAACTACTGTACCAGTAAACTGTGGACCCCCCCCCCCAATGAGATGTATGTTAAAAAATAAAATAAATTTTTACTACCGGACTTCCACCTTTTGGTTACAGGTGAAACTTGATAGGTGTCCCATTTTAAAACCTACATTTGTTGGGTATAATTGATCTTGTATCAGACACAGACACCATTGCTCATTTATTGATTGTGTTACGCACATTTGAAAAATCTTATTTATAGCCACGCACAAACGTGTACACACATACATTACCACAGAGATACGCACGCACACACACACACATGGCAAAATATAAGGGACCACCTGATTTTACAAGGAGAATATACAGTATATCAACTGATATTTGTAATATTTTCATGTACTAATATTATAAACGTAAGCTCTTATATTGGCCAGTAACTTTGGATTAGTTCTGCAGCAAGTTTCATAACGCTATTCATCTGAATATCTGGTACTGACAGATTTTACTTTTGTCACGTCTATTCTGCTTACCGGTATTCAACACTCAAATGAAGCCAAGTAGTGGTGTTGTAGCACTACTACGTTGAGTCTGTACATGGATCTTGATGATTAAGTTTTATGGTCACTTTTGTGCACATGGTAGGCTAAATGGGCCAAGCAACCTCCAAAGGTAATGAAACGAAGTCAAAGATGAAACACCCTTCAGATATGCTCACAGTCACACCAAACTAAGGTGGTACTGATCAGTGGTCCAACTCGCTACCAATTAGACCACGGAGGCAAGTCAGTTTTTACGGATTTTTCCTCCCCACATCAATTTTAATAATTTTCTGTGCCAGTTTTGAGTCTTTAAAACATTGATATTCGATCGTCAGCTCAAAAACGTCTACATTACTCCTTAAAAGCAACTGATATCGAATGGCACAGTATTTTAATTTATCATTGTCCACATCAGACATCATACTAGGATGCTGTGAAACCTTGTCATCTGTCACACATTGTCATCAGACATGGAGAGGATCTATAAGGTTCTCTGTAGCACTGTATCATGAGTGTTCCACAATAATAGTGAGTGCTTCCAGCATTTGTCAGTATCTTATCATATTTAACAGTAATATCCATTTTGTTTTTAGGCCACTTATGATATTGATGTACTATTGGTGATGATTTGGTAGTTTGGTGACAGGCTGATAGGAGTACCCTATTATAGTAACATTGTAAACGCCGATTCACACAAAATTTCAATAATCTTGGTTAAACAGTGGTGTTGGTTAGATGCAAATTCTGTTTACAGTGCCTCCCTGCCTTATTTTCTTCCTTATTTCCCCATCTCTCACTTTTCCTTTTACTCTCTCATTTACATGTATGTACCCACTCTTTTTCTCTGTCTGTCTGGTTATCCATGAGTCTGTCTCTCTCTTTCCAAAGGTCTTCCTCATCCCTCTCCTTACTTATCTATCTGCCCTCGTTATCTCTCTGCTTCCTCTTCCCATGTACCTCGTCCGTGGCATCCTTCAACACAATGGCACATTTCATCCGCTCTCTTACCATATCAACATCCTTCCTTCAACTTACACCTCATTTTTCTCTTTCAGAAACATGCCATTTCTCTCTCTCTCCATCTCAACCAACACTTCTGAATCTCCCTCACTTCCATTATCTTCTCACATCCTGACTCATATGTTATCCAGTCCATAACACCAGTGAGGCTTTTTAAATCATGAGGACATATTTATCCCTTAATTTTAAAATTTTGGCTCAAACCCTGTGGGCATCTGACTGAGGGTCAATTTTGCATTATCCGGTAGCTGACATGCATATTTCATAAAAGGCACACTTTAACTATTCAACTGTGCCCATTAGGGAAAACGTTATTGTCACAGTAGGTTTATCCCTGCTTAGTGATGAATAGTTAATATACGATTAATTTTATGGTAACACGCTGTCCATCTTATATCATGCCCTGTATTAGATGGGATGTAAAAGAACCCTTGTTATCGCATATGCGAGAAGGGATTTGCACCTTAAATGTCTCTACATAGCCATAAATGAGCCAAAAAGGGGCGTAAAACCCAATTCACAATTTTGGCAACATGCAATTTTATTATATTAGCCGTTTCTCTCATTTTAATGTATTGTGTTTGAAAAATAGTAACATATTACAAATCCACTAAAATTTGTTCTATGGTAGCTGTTACATCAATTTGTGAATGCTTTGGAGCGTTACAGCGGCGGGGTATAAAACAAGGACAAATTCAACAGTGGGGATCATTCCTGCGCAATGGAGCGAATACCGACTGTAGGCATTCCTTGGGGGGTAAGTGTTTATAAAACTCAATACACCTGCTTAGTAAGCGTTCACTAGAGGTAGGCTCTTACTGGAGTGTACATGTTCTATCAATGAAGTACAGTAACTGTAATGCTATCATTACCCGAGCATTCATGTTATTTGGGATAACAAATATTACATATGGCTGCATACTGAGCACCACACAATTGTTTAATGTATCTTCTCAATACTATTCCCTTTTTATTGTACACACTTGTTTATCGCGTATGAACACAAATAATGTTGTTACACGTGCTTTTTCGGTCCTACTTTATCCTTGTATTTTCCTACTTTTTCTGTTTCTTTAGTTCTACTTTTCACAGAGGTGTACTCAGGACAGCCTGTTACAGTAGCCGTCCTCTCACGTTGTTGATGACCTAAGTCTTGATCTCTAGTTAATATGTTGATCCAAGAGCCATATGATGTTATTGTTTTCTATGTAATCCCTTGATGCAATCTGGATCATGGATGTCGTTGGTTACTGTATTATAGATGATGATTATTGTCTTAATTTAAAATGATGGAGTACTGAAACACAAATGTACATATGGACTGACTGAATGTTTAAAATACCCATAGATCAATATCCTGAGGTAGATATTATGTAGATCAGAAATGCACATTTACCTAGGGGTGTACAAATTGTATGCACTAAAGTGTGAATGTACATCTGTAATGTTCAGTACGGCGCCTCCATGGTCTAACTAGTAGCGTGTTGGATCACAGGTCACTACCATCTGAGTTCGAATCTCGGCATGGGCATATCTGAAGGGTGTTTCATCTTTGACTTCGTTTCATTACCTTTGGAGGTTGGTCGACCCATTTAGCCTACCATGTGCCCAAAAGTGGCCAATAAACATCAATCATGATTCATCGTCATCATCCTCTGGTGTTGAACACAGGTAGAGATTCTTGCGCATACACAACTTCTTATATAATATGGAGGTGTATCTGTTTCAGTCAGACAACAACTAGACAATGAGGGGGGTTGGGGTTCAGCCCAAGATTAGCCATCTGTAGTTAACAGTATGTAAAGTGGTGGACCTGTCTAATTAGAACTAACCCATCTCAATATTGATTAACCTATAACCAACTGGCAGACAGTGACTATTGATTGTTCTATATAGATGTATGTATTGGATGTGCTAGCGTCCATGGTATAGCATGGTATGAGATAGTTTAATTAGTCCCCATCCCCATGTCATCGTTTACACCAGTGCCAGCTGTGACATAAAATATTAAAGCTGCCAGATCATCGTGTTTATTAATACTTCACTTGGGAAATGGGTAATGTTCGTCTAGTCCGGTTTCTCCACATTGCTTTAAAAAATCTCCCATCTTCTAACAGCTGTGCTAAATCTTCTTCATTTCTCCTGGGATGAATATCCTTTACTGAAAATAACAATAATAAATAACACTTTTTAATTTCATTTGTTGATGTAAACAACAGTTTTTACAAGCATTTTATCTATAATAATTGAATTAGCTAGTAAGCGTGCATTTTACTACATGCCAGAACTCCAATAATCTAAGACATCTCTTTAAAATACACTCTGAAGATAACCTTTTTTATCATAGTGGTAATTCACACCTCATACACAGGGACAGCCTTTTTTCTATCCGGGAGATCTATCATCTGTGAAACTATTGTTTGTTTGTAAACTCTATATATATATATATATATATATATATATATATATATATATATATATCACACACAAAGTGATTTACTTTTGTTTTCTGATATTATGATAGGTGTGTGCAAAATTCAAGAAATGTTTGTTTGTTATCATTATTTACTGTGAAGGTTATCACCCATCAGATTCAGTCTGTATTTACTTGCAGACTGTGCCTACAGTGTGAAGTGTAAATCATCTCTGTGTTGGCATCTTATCTGTTAGCCACAATCACTGTTCCGCATCATCAGTCATTTTTTTATTGGCGATACCATATATGGATGTAGTTCAGAAGAGATCAAAGGCCTCATCCCACACCAGATGACCCAGTCTGATACCCCTTATCTACACCATGTTATCATCTGACATCCTATTATCCTTGCCTCCCATACCCTGTCATCATTCACCCATACAGCCAATCCTCATTGGCCCACACACCATCTTATCGGCCCATCCACAACGCTGCCATCTTTAGACGATATGTGATCAAGCCTATTGTGTGTTAATCTAATCACCCCGGCTGAAAAATAGCACAGAGCTGCCATCTATAGTCTAATAATGACATTATAGTATCTAGTGATAGTCATTGTAATATCGGGACTAGATTGGCATTAGTACTCATGGCAAACACTAACGAACACATCTATATCTCCAGGAAGTGAGTATCTGTTCTCACATCGTATTATCAGTAGCCAGTCTCTGTCTGTCCCCAGGCCTATAGTATGTCCTGGCCAGCTTCTGTAGAATCTATAATGTCAGTATGTGTTATTGGCTTATAGTGATGTTTTATGGATTAGATGGCGCTATATAATAATCTGTGTTTATGGAGATATAGTGACTCGGTTAATGCACTGATGACATGAAGGCTCTCTGTCTCTCTTTTTCCGTCTATTTGTTGTGTGTGTGTGTGTGTGTGTGTGTGTGTGTGATTTTCCCTCAGTCTAGGGTCATTATATCTATGTACTATATGCATGTATGGATGTAGCTATTTGCAGACCGAGAAACACACATGCTCACTCACCTGCCTTCCTAAGCACTATATTTTGTAGTGTCATCATCCAGGAAACAATACTCAAATATTGATTGTTGTCATCCTAAGGAATCCAGAGTACCACACAAGATGATAGTCTGGACCAAATGACAATCTTTGTGCGTGGGTGGATGTGTGCATATCTCTGTGTGTGTATTAGTAGGTTATTGGCTGGGATAATATTGGTGTGTGGGTGTAGTGAGTTGGTGGGCGGATGTGTGCGTATCTCTGTGTGAGTATCAGAAGGTTATTTGCTGGCTATATTGGCTGATGGGTGTAGTGAGTGGGTGGGTGGATGGTTTTATATTGTATTAACTTCCTTATGACTTCAGCCTTGTTATTTATTTAAGTGCTGTCTGGCTTGAAATGTATATTTACAAAATTGACTCGCAGCTGCTCAATTAATATATATGGCACATGGGGTAAAAGTTCATTGTATCGGAACCATTTCAAACCTACAACCAATTTTTAAGATATTTGGGATATGTGCTTCGTACACTAAAATGTAGCCAGAAAATGGCACATGAAATCTAAATAATACTAAAAACAATTCTGGTCTGTCACATTCTGATAATATGAATATATTGCAATAACAGTTGAGTGAGTTAAGATGATCCCACAGAAAATATCGTAACAATAATACACATATTTGATTATATGCTGTTATGTGAGTTGTAATGAATTGTAGGATGAACAAACAATGTAGTGAATTGTTGGATATTTTAAGTGAACTGTAACCTCTGATTAGGATAAGTAGTGAAGAGGAGGCTGCAAATTGGGGTACGAAAGACCTGAAAACTTGTCATATATGTCATAATATGTCATCAGATTATACTGATGGGGACTAATGTAGCTCTACCTTTTGCTAACTACCTTCTGTTGGCTTCATAGGTCGAGGTATTTCTTCACTGTGACTTTTCCAAATCATGGCACACCAGTAAATTTCATATTTTCTTTCCTGTGAACATGGGATGTTCTGGTGGCGCAATGGTTACAGCACTGTGCTACAAATTTCCCAAGTTAAGGGTTCAAATCTGGTGCATGCCTGCATTTGTTGCTCTTGGCAGATGCCACTCGACTATACCTACTACTGGATACTGTGAAGAATAGTGGGATGGGAAGAATAGTGGGAAATGTTGTTATTGTAGGGTTCAAAGGCTGGTTGATGGCGCCTTTCAATATTTGATATACAGGTATTTTTATGATTGATAGCTGATTGTTTTATTGTTCTTTATAGCAAAATAAACATAAAAATGTAAACAGCTAATTTAGTTGACAAGATGTCTGATAAATGTTCGGCGCCTCCGTGGTCTAGCGGTAGCGTGTTGAACTACAGATCACTACCACCGTGTTCGAATCTCGGCATGGGCATATCTGAAGGTTGTTTCGTCTTTGACTTCACCTCATTACCTTTGGAGGTCGCTCGGCCCATTAAGCCTACCATGTGCACAAAAGTGGCCGTAAAACGTCAATCATCGTCATCTGATAAATGTTCCTTTATTATTGGAAACTATAACCATCTATCTTCAGTTGGACCAGTCAAAACTAGTTCCAACAGTGTAATTGTAAATATAGAGAACTGTAAGATATGATGGGCAATATAATAAACTATGGCTTATAATGGGAAATATAGTGAACTTCAGATTATAAATACAAATATAAATGTGTTCCAGCATTTAATGAGAAATGTAATGAATTCTAGCTTGTTGTGGGAATTATAATGAGCTGTTACTTATATTGTGAAGTCTAATATTAATAAATAATAACACTAATGCATACAAAGCACTGTTACTATTAAGTTAATAGCTTTTAAATTTATTGTGCTGTTTCTTATAATTGGAAATATAGTACATTGGGAAACACACACACACACACACACTCATTGTGAGGTGACAGCCTTACATACACACACACACATACACGCACACTCATTGTGAGGTGACAGCCTTACATACACACACACATATACACACACTCATTGTGAGGTGACAGCTACACACACACACACACACACACACATACACAGCTACACGAATGTGCTCTATGATAATCAGAATTCCAACATCAGATGTTGACTAATCTGTTGCTGGACTCCTGACCAGCAACGTAAATACCTTCCATTCTCTCTTCAGTACTCTGATCACTCTCTCTCATTGTCTGGTCAGTTCTGTTGCCAGTCTTAATACAATCCTTTTGATATCTGATCAAACATGTCATTGTGATTGTCACAGTCAATTCAGGTGAGCTTCCTCATGTTATCCAGGGTGTTTACCTATGTCAATGTCATTACCTGGCCAGTCTCCTGTTATTAATTAATAATGTCGCATTTATTAATTAACGGTGGAATTTGGATAATCTGTTTTGGGTGAATGATTGGTTGTGATAACTTAATCAATGAACATTGAGCAATGATCACATTGTTTCTGTAATGAATAGATATTTGATTATGAAAAAATAGCAAATTGAACATTAATGCTGCCTTCCCACAGATGATGCAATTAATGACATCTGAAAACTTGCTCTTATCTTATCAAATTTTGATAATGATGGGAAGGTTAATATTATAACTATTGTTGTTCTCTAGTGATGCTACTTGTATATTGTCTGTTGTGATGATTGTCTCATAAATGTACTGTCTATATAATAGTTTAATTAATTGTTGCTATCCAGAGTAGTTTAATTTGTATGATTATTTATGATCCATTAATGATGTATTTGGGGGCCGTTTTATTAATTGGTTGGAGAATTTAATGTTTATTAATTACTGAAGTAATCTGGACAGTTTTATATAACTACTAGTAGTAAACAACATTCTAAAAAGAATGTGCTGACACTGGTTTATAGCACGAAATTAGCCTTTATATGCGGTGAACATTATTTAGTTTCCTTGACAGTTACCACCTTGTATTTTTCCATATATATATATATATATATATATATATATATATATATATATATATATGCTTTTATTTATTATTTTCATGTATCACTGTCATACACACAAGAGACATCATATCTGTAATTGCCCAGTATAGTTATTATACCAAAAATATGCATAAATTGGAATAATGTTTTTCATTTAAAAACCATTTTGGGAATTATTTTTGTCTTCACCAAGTGTTTCTTCTGATTGTAAGTTTTGTGGATTGAAATTTGTCACCGTAATCCTTATTTAACATTATCCTATAGATTATTTTTAGGATAACAATAAAAGAGTACTAAATGTTGTGATATTTATCATACGTCGAGATGCTTTTGGGAGGTTAAAACAAATGTTAAATACCGAACCATTGTGAGCAGACTAAATGGGAGAAATCTCAGCTTTTCTGGTTACAATCCCAAAGATCTAAACTCTTTCGGTCAGATATCAAGTGGACAATTAGTAGAAAAGGTATTTCAAAGAACAGATTCCAATATTGAGTTTACTTTGGGTAAGTTGTGTGTTATATCAGAAAATAATTGATGGAGCCAGTATATTACTATGTGCAGTTACTAATCTAGCTGATTGAAACTAACAACAATAAAGTATCATGGGCTACTGTGTAGAGATTCTCTCATTAATATCACCATGATTGACAATGTACATTGTGTTAGTGATGGAGGGATGTCAGTTATTACGATCACTGACAGTGTACACCATACAGACTGTGTTATTGATGGAGGGATGTCACTGTTATGTGTATGATATAAGACATTGTTGTACCATTAAGGTGGCTTTTCTGTCTCACAGTCAGGATGTTCATAAGAGTGTTAAAGGACCCCCCCCCACCCCACCCAATCCATATTATTATAATCTGGGAAGCTTCAGCCTTCCCTGCTAAGTGATCTTATGGCAAATATTATGTAGATGACACACACACACACACACAACACACACACAACCCCACACTCTTTGTGTGTGTGTGTTATAGGTAGGCTACATGACAGAAGGTTAAGCCAGATAACATGGCTTAGATTTGGTTTGGTAGGCAGAAGTTAATGAAATCAGATATGCCTTTGGGGCATTAAATGATGGTATGTGTGTTTGTGTTGATGTGCATATGTTGCCTTCAGATTGGTCTATCAGTAATTAGTTTATGTCTGTGATAGAGATTGGAGTAATAGTTTGTACTCCCGAAAATATGTTTGCAGACAAAAGTTAAAAAAAGAACCGACCTCCCCTCCCAGACACACACTTCGAGTTAGACATTACAGACCATATGAATCATTAACAGATTGTGTTCATGCTTCGTGATTCCTTCTTTCAGTTCCATTTTAAGGGCTTGTTATACATGCACGCACCAATATACAAATACAAATACACGCACAAACATTTTCCAAGCCAAATATTCTTGGATGAAAGACCCTTTCATATATCATGGCAGTAAATGCGACTTATTAATGCAGAAGACTTGGTTCTTTTTGTTGCTCTTGATATATTTCATTTACCAAATTAAACAACAACTTGATAAAAACTTGAACAATTAGTGAAAACTGTCAAAATTTAATATATTTATATTTAATATATGTTTTTGACAACTATAATTGTGCTTACCCTATATATGATTAGTATGACAATAATCATTGTTATAATAGCCTTCATTCCACAGCCAGTAAGTTAATGGTGCAGTGGTTATAGTACTGCGACACAAACCTCTAGGTTGTGGGTTTGAATTTGTTTGTGGAATTTGTTTCCTGAGGCAGTTGCCCCTCTGCCGAATGTCCCAAGTGTAACAAGCGCAGTGACTAAACAGCTCAACATATAGAGGGGAAACTGTGTTATTATAAGCCTGCACATATATATTTGTGTGAAAAGAAAGCATTTGGTTCTTTTTACACACTGTAAAACAAATCTTGATCGTTGAAGATTAAGTTGGGGCATCATATAATTCATGCGCATTGGAGAGTACTGTATGACCCTGATCTGTTTAGATCACACTGTGTATAGATATTATTCCATACAATTAGTTTGTTATTAAAAGATTCAAGAATTTACTAATTTCTTTCTGAACAATTACTACAAACAATTAATTGAAAAGGTGACCTATTACAACAATCTTATATGGAACCTTACTGAAAATTTATTATGCCCGGAAAGGTTTTCTAAATCCTGAACCAGTGCATGAGGATGGAAGGAGAACGATGTTGCTATTTTCACTGGCAATTTTGTCTAGATCTGCTGCTAACCGCGCAACCATTTAGCCAATGAAGGCACTCCATATGGGGGGGGGGTTTCAGTTTCTATTGTAAGTACCACATTATTTTAACTCTACCATTCAGTCTATATTCTCTCTGTATCAAGTGCTGTTTTCTGCTTCCTAACATCTCTTGTTGATCGTCTAATGTTTAGATCGTCCTCCATTAGCCCATATACATAAAGTAATCTGATTGTTTAAGATCATCTGAGAGTAAACACTAATGTTAGATGAGTGGATAGACAACAGCGATTACTCAAAATGAGTCTCGCTATGAAATATTAACGACGACGACGGAGGGGAGTAATATTACTGCTCATGATGAAAGGGCGAACTGATTTCTGGCATGTTGTAGCACAGTTGGTAAGCTGGTATGTGCTAATGTTGTTGATCACCAGTTCAACAACTTTAGTGATGATAATCGACCCCTTTCCAGCTGCCACCATATAATACCTCAATTATTTATGCACGACCTCAGGTTAGTTTCCATCTGTTAGTTTTGCAGAATTTTTTTTATAATGTAAAGGTTAGTATGTGGAGCCTTTTCCCCGCTAAGATAAAAGACATAAATAATAAATGTAATAATACTAATAATTGTTTGGTATATAAATAGATGGTGAATGATAGCTGAGATGTGGGCGGTCACAGATACACTTTAGTAATAGTAGTTCTGTTTGCTCCCATGAGAGTTTAGATTGGAAATACCATCTGAATGCTTAAAATTGTTTCTAATCAACATGCACACACACACGCACGCACACACACATTCACACACACACACAGAGGGGGAGGGACTGGAGGGGGAGGGGGATAGAGAGATGGGTATGGACAGAATACTGATGTTGAAGGTGACATGTTTACATTAAGGAAAGTGAATACTGCACACCTTGCTGTAGCTATCATGACATAATGGGTAATGTGGCAAGCCAAACTGCAAGTGATCATGACTATGAATCTGTCAGCTACTGGGTGAATGAGTTGTCTTTCATGTGCTTATTTGTTGACTCGATGTTAAAAAGAATACTTTGTTCTACAGAAAGACTTAAAGTAGTTTGTAGCTTTGTAGGTCATTAGATTTTTGCAGTCAGTTTTGATAATAAATTCTTTTTTGTATATATATGTTACAGTAACTGAGTAAGATTGTGAAATCAGCGATTTCACGAAATCCCTATGAAATTCGTGAAATCATTATATAAAATACAGTGATTTCACGAATTTCCTAGGGATTTCGTGAAATTGCTGATTTCACAATCTTACTGTAACATATATATAAGCCTATGTTATTGCTTGTGGCTACAGTACATCTTATCAAGATATTATATTTAGTGTATATTGCTCCTAATGGGCCTCAGTGTTAACCGAAATAAGCTGCAATATCTGACCCTGACATGTCTGCTGGTGACATTGCAGGACATGTATTGGATATAGCCATTATGCTTCAACATTGTACTCAAGTTAAATTTTATGCAAATGTTCTGACTGTTTGAATAAATGTTTATTGGTGACCCTCATGTTTACTGTTGTTCTGATTTTCACCATATCTGACCCTGCCATGTTCATTGAAGACCCCCCCCACACACACACACTGTTGCAGCTTGGCTATAGGTAGCCTTGTTCTGCTAGATTCCACCTTGGTATGAGATTAATTGAGCTTTCTGTTAAGCTAGCCTTGCTCGATGCTGACCTGATACACACCCAGAGGGTTAGACCATGCCACAGTCTACAGATGACCCGAAAGTGTTCTGCAGTTTTGTAATATCTCTATCTTGCCGGTAGTATATCTTCCTATTTAGTTCCTAAAAAAAAAGGTTAGAGTGCTTTCGTGGCCTAATTGGTAGTGCAGTTGGCTACAGACATCCACCACCTTTGTTCAAATCCTGGTATTGCTCTGTCTGAAGGGTGTTTCATCTTTCTCTTCGCCTTATTGTTTTTGGGCGTCGTTCAGACCATTTAGCTTACTGTGTGCACAAAAGTATCTATAAAACAGGAATATTTTGCATTATATGTTAATAGCAAAAAAGTGTGTTATTTGCATTCTAATGTGTATGTATGCATGTTTAACAACCATGCATATCTTACATAGGAACTATAACCTAGTACAAGTTGGTTGGTTGATGGTGTTACTTTAAGACACAACTTACAAAACATCAGTGTAGAGGGATAATCAGTGAATCATTACAGAATTCAACTCAATTAACTATTACTATAAGCTTATAATAATCTATATATGTTGTGCTCAGATTGTTGGCAATCGTTTTTGTTTAATTTATTTTTATAATATTGGTCCTGTGTATTGTGCATTGCAGAAATATAGTTCCCTTTTTAAAACATCAACAAGAAACACTCAAACTACTAATTCCTTGAGAATGCTTCCTGCCAAATAACCACTACACGTGGGGTTTACATTGACGAAATAGAGTCAGGTTAATACAGACTTAAATGAACTGTTCGTTGCTGGTATTGAGAACAAAATGAAGATAAAATTAGTGTTGTCATATTGCCTGTTTACACACTTCAGATTGTGTGTGGTTGTGCTTGTGTGTGTGTGTGTTTGTGTTAGATCTGTCACATCAGATCTGACCTGATGACCAAAATGAATTGTCATCACACGCTGAAATGATCATGGATTCTTTCCAAAAATTATTAGTATGTCACATTCCATTACAATCAGTCTGCTCTTCTTATACAATAATTATTTCAATTATTAAGCCATAATTCACTCCGGGAAGCTATGGTCACATTGCCATCTCAGTATCATATGTGATGCTAGCAGTTCACCAAATATGCTGATATCTGTGTCGGAGATACAGTGTGATATAAATTAATTTTATCCACAAGCTAAGCTTAACAACTAACAAGACTCGAACTCAGAACATTTGTTTAACCTTTTCAGATTAACATCCACTCAGCTGCCCATCAATAATTCATGCAGCTATTTCTCAGAGCTGTATAGCTGGTAACATAATAATATAACTAAGGTGTATATGTTTTCATTGGTCTTACCCGATGCATTTAACATAGCAGTCCTTACCTTATGGACCAAGTTAATGGGGAAGTGTAAAAGTTCATGATGTCTTGAAACAATTAATTTGTTATTAAATTATTTGTGGCCCATTCTTAGAGTAAGTAATATTTGGATTTTAGATATATATCAATTATTATTCGTGCTTTCAGTATACAGTCCTACCCGACCCTAAATCATTAATTGGTTCCAAAAGCTGTGACATAACCTGGTTTTAGACATAAAGCAGACTTAATGTCTTAAAATTCCCTTTCAATGTAATTATTTTATTGTATATACATTTTTAATGGGTTTTATTTTATTTAAAATAGTTTTTTAGCTTCTTTTTATGTCTTGTTATTAATTGATTTAATTCACTTCCTTTTATTATGACGTAGGTGATCTAGCTGAGTATTAAATGACATTTACTGAACTGAAATTTACTCTAGAAAAATGGCATAATGGCGAATTTGACGTAAAGTGGTTTTGAATGGTTCCTGGCAGTAATGGCACTGTATTAAATTTATCCTATTATTGTTATTATTAATATTATTATAATTACTAAAAAAAGTAAAGATGAACCTGCTAATTTCCCATTTTAGATTATCAAGACAGCATTGCCTTTTTACATGATCTGAAATACCCATGGTTTGAGTCGAGATTTGGTCAAAAGTTTTTCGGTCTTCTTACGCCTGGCATCGGACCCTCAACCTTTATTTCATTGGAAAATTTTATGGAATTGGCAGGAACATTGGAGTTTATTTGTACAGTGTTAGTAGAGTGCTTAAAGCTGGTGTGATAATTATTGTATACGACAGATAATTATATAAGATGGTTATATATTACAGGTAGCACATTGGTTAAAGTTGGCCAGACAGAACAGAAGCTTGGCAATGCTGAGAAGGACTTTATCCACTCAGCTTCTAATAACTTCCTGCAGCCACTGAAAGCCTTCCTAGATGGTGATATGAAAACATTACAGGTTAGTGTTAGCCTGTAGGAGATCCATAGTAAAAATATTAGTATGATTGTAGGACTGGTAAGACATTACACACATCTCAGCATGAAAAGTTGCCACTCTGGATTCAGTCCCCTGAAGAATCGTCCAGAGTTTGAATTCACAGTTCGAGATTCCCTGTGCCTTATTATACATGGCCAAAACACACATACACAAACACACACATGCATGCACACACATATTATGTACACACTGTAATATAGGCCTGTATTACCAGTAAATCAGTAACCCTTTGTTATCATGGTTATTGATGGTAATCACAATAGCAGCCATGTTATCTGTGAACCATGTTTTAACAAAAATTATGCCTATAAAAATGTGTGACGTATCTAAAATGGATGTTGCTGTCAGAAATTCAGCTTTATATTATATATATATATATATATATATATATATATATATATATATATGTTACAGTTAATTTGTATATTACCTGAAATTTTCATGTAATACATCTATTGGTAACTGAGATTTAATACACATTACCTGAAAATTTCTGGTAAAATACATATTATCTTATTATACAGATTAATTGTAATATAAATATGACTGGTAGACAACACTAACTGACAGGAGTTCTGCTGTATTGAATCCAAAGTGTAAAGATTTAATATTCAATGTATTTTTTGGTGGGAATATTTGTTGCTCAATTATGTTTTGGTAAAACAGAATCTAAGGAAACTGTTGTGTACCACTATCTAAGTATTTTGGTCAAAGTTTAAACAAAAAATATAATTGCGAAGCCAACATATTGCGATTTATTATGTTACCATTTTGTTTCTGGATCACCACTGTAATACTATTTATTACAATGAGGGGGCACAATAGTTTTATGGTTTAATTTAGAAAATACATATGCATAATATGTCACTGTTAACAGTATGTTAATCATATTGGTGTATTAAAAAAATGTAATATGTTATTGTTGGTGCTAGCATATGTTCATGGGATATTAATTTTAGCATCAAGTTCACTATTGAAGGTGTGTTTGCATTAGTGGTGTGTTAACAATATGTAATGGTAATGACCTGTGAGCATCTTACCTGTGTATATATGGCTAAAGGTTAACAACAACTTTGGTATCATGTTACGTGTGTGCATGGCATAGATTTGCTTTTATAAACATTTTAGCATTCAATTAATTTGGGGGGAATTTACACTGCAATGTTTGACAGGACACAACATAACTGGACAAAATGTCACAGGACAGATTCATACCAAGTGGAAATGTGGTCAAAATTCAGCAGATGCAGAAGTAATGCAAAATCGTAATAAACTGAATGCTGAATTTGCTCTACTTGGCATTGACTGACTCAGGTCAGAAACTTGCTGAAACATTTAAGAATATGGAATGTCAAGGGTGAGTCACTTAGATTAAAGAATGGCATTTTTATTAATACAATGGTAACATATATGTCTTTAAGTGGCAGACATGTCAATATATTTTATATATTAATATAGCTCAACTAATCTCCTAAACACTTTCTAAAAGTACCATCAGTAAACAACCTATTATTATTCATTAGCAATCCGGAAGTGGGTGGAAATATAAAGGCACCGATGTTGATATTGGTGTTCACAGACCTTTATAACAAAAGATTCAGTTCATCTCCTACTCTTCTGTGTCTCAGCTACATCATAGATAATATTTACACAATTTCTGGTCTTTTATGGGCTTATATTTATTAGTTTTAATTAATTTATTTGACACATATTGTACGATTATTATCTGGCAGAAGTTACCTACTTTGACATCATGGTGGCTGAATTGTTTTATGATAATTTATGTTTAACATCAACCCAAATCTGAACCATTACCAAAAGTAGCTATCACGTTGGAACTTGTTTATGTATTATTATAAGTTTATCTCATCAACATGTTGCTGATAAAATATTTTGGCATGTTAATGGTATCTGTGCATTTTCACTTTGTGCAGCTTAAAGTCTTGTGATATTTTGTACTGTCATATTTTGTCCAGTAATGTTATCTCTTGTCGGATACTACTATGTAGGATTTTGTCTTAAGTTTGGCAACAGTCATGTTTGTATTCATGTATAGAGAGCCAAAGTTGAACAGTAACCTTTCATAACAGTTGGGATATATATATATATATATATATATATATATATATATGGTTGAAGATTTATGGAAATCAAACAGAGTAACAGGTCGGCATTCATGCAAACCCTCTCTGATCAAAGTATTGTTGGCTGATAGTCCTATCAGTATGATACCCCCCCCCCAGCACATTAATATAGCACATTGATTATTATAGTGTTAACTTCTGTTAATTTTAGCAATTTGCTTTATATAATTTTGGCACCCAGGAAAAGGTGAGTGACATATGTACAGCATTCTGGTTGCTAAGGACTAGTGTGTAAATAATCGTTGACTCGTAATTTATCGTTAGCCATTTCTGTTTACATAAAATGTTTTTAAAAAGCAATCCAGCTGTAATGATAATTTCAGATTTTTGCACGGTTATTTTAGAAATGATATTTCTGAATTTGTCATGGTTTTAATTTCTCCTAATAAAGCACTGCCCTCATATATATATATATATATATATATATATATATATATGTTAAATTAATACCGAAATGGGCTCCAGTTTAATTAATTTAGTAATGTATTTAATGCTTTATTTCAAATCGACATGCTTTAGTCGGGGGTAAGTATGAAGTAGCATGAATTTTATATACATTTCTGGCAAGATATTCTATTTCTTAGACCTGGCAATTAATAGCAATAATTAAATGGCACCTTGTGAAATATTTATTTGCTGATCCGGCATAAATATTTCTGGTGATAACAAAAGAGCCAAGTGGTTGTTATATAGAATAGTGGTGATGAACCTTTTATGTATCAGCCAATGGTATTGATCTGGTGTAACCTGGGTTTGCCTGGATGTCACATATGTACATCATGTAACATAGTAGACGCGCGCGCACACGCGCGTGTGAGTAGATGAGCTACAGCTTTTTCCTGGCTAGTTATGGTGCCATATGTCGTAAGCCTGTCTGTCTATTTACTTTCTGCTTGTTTAACAATTGGCTTGCGGCCTTCACTGGTGATTGATGTAGGTAATTGGAAGTGTGTTTAGTTCTTTTTGGAGTTTAGATGACAGGCAAATAGGCGATTACGTGCATGTGCTTAGTGGTATAAGAACATCTGTGGATATGGGACATGTAGATACTAATATGCCATTAACACCAGAATGTAGACAGCTCAGCTCTGTGTGTTCATATTGTACATGTCTGTATACAACACATAGACACATACATGTGTACTGATACAAGAAAGATTGGTTCAAGTGAATGGACTGGTTGATGGGGGAGACACACACACACACACACACACAGAGCAGTTGCTTTTTCATCAATAATGAAACTATCACTGTGTCTGTTTGACATTTATGACAGATTTATGTGCAATATTTGACCATGTTATGTAGATCTCTATTGCCAGAAGTCAGTAACACCCCCCCCCACACACACACATACTCTCTTCACATACTTTTATTATCAGTAATTTATCTTTTTCATCATATTTTCTGTCTTTCATAAAACAAATTTTGTAATTCTCTAACAGATGGAAGTTTAACATTTTGATTTTCATACACTGAGTAGCATAATAACATAGGACCCTCCCACAACATATATACTGAAACATATATTTCAGGTTTATGACCAGTTAGAATTATAGAAAGTACATTATACAACAGTTCCAAAATGTCATCATTTTCACATATCACTTTGTAGAAAGAACGTCGTGTCCTTGAAGCCAAAAGACTTGATCTGGATGCCGCCAAAGGTCGTCTGCGAAGGGCAAAGTCAGTCAATGGCAGGGAACAGGTTAGTATATTTTATCTTATCTTACTGCCATCTCGAATTTGTTCTAAATACCTTACTTAGACCTTTGTCTTGGTCTTGGAATTATTACAAACCCAGAGCCTATTTCAATAATTCAGTTTCATAACTGGGTAATTCTGCTCCAATGGTTTCATAAAATCATTATGTGATGGCCTCATTATGTCACAACTTATTGAAGAGTAACTGACAAAAATAATCATACCTTAGGTTCCATTATTGAGTTTTTCACATTCTTCATATAATTCTCTCCTAACATTATTCATCCGTCATTCAATTATTTCCTAACATGATTGTTTCCTAGTGCTACTGTTTCACAGTACACTTGTTTCAGAATGTAAATACTTGGAAATGTGATGCAATTATTTTATGATTTAATTTCGTGGGCTCAATTCTGGATGCAGTAATACTCTGATTATTAAGATTTCCCTGAGGTGCTTGCTAAAATGTCAAAGCCAATGATCCGGCCATCCTGTGTCATGAGAGTGGGATAAATGTCACGTCCATCTCTGGATCACAAAACCTAGAAACTTAATTATTAATGCGATGTCATATTACGAGTGAAGTGGAAAATTGATTGATGATGAGGTTGATTATAATTAATAACATAAACACTGACGTCCTTGTAGTAATGTCTGTGTTGATGTGACGGTTTTCTTCAGCTTGTTGATAAGAGTCCTCCTTTAGTGCAGTGATAAGCGTGCACCACTGAAAAACCTTCACATCAGGGTTCGAATTGAATCAAGCTAACTATGTTTAACAGATGTTTCCCCGAGTAGTTGTCCCGGTATCATATGTGATGGTTATGGTCAGTGCCTGAGCTGAACAAACCTGAGTCAGCTGGGAAATTCTGAGAATTATCATTAGTGACTGCCAGTAATGTCCTCGGCATTGTTTGTTAGCTTCAAACCCATGTTGTAGTATTTTAACTGTGAAGTCAGAATGAATAAATGTACTAAATTAATTTCGACTGTTTTTACCAACAACAGTAAAATATTCCATCAATCCATCCCTGTCCTGACTAACCTTTAATATGCTGATTAAATATAATCCTTCGAGGAGGTTGATAATATGTCAGTATGTACGGGTCCACATATACCAGTGATTGGAATGTAACATACTCTCAGATGAGGGAGTATTAAAGCCTGGATAAAAAGCTGGATAAAAATTAGCAGCAATTATTTATTTGTCCATCTATGAATGGCAGTCCTTCTAATGTGGGATAGCAGTTAGAGCACCATGGTGCAATATCCAGGTCTGGGTTAAAATTGAATCAAGTTACTTGGGATCAGCCCTCGGACGTTTGTGTGCCTGGGTGTGTCCAGTACCTTAGGTAAACAAACTAGTCTTTACACTTACGTAATGGTCTTGACATCACAGTAAAAAACGATATGTAATGGGTCATAGACTCTGTTTAATTAATTTACTTGAAAATGGCTAAGATATGTACACACTTAGCATATGTTTGTTTATCATACACACGCACAGACATGCATGCACAAAAAGTTATGAATTTAGAATAGACTATATGGCACATATAGTAGATAAAACCTTGTCGGAGCCAGAGTTTGTATCTGAACCTCCTCAAATATTAAGGGGCACCTTCTTGGTCTAACTGGTATTGGCAACTGGGTTGGCCACAGATCTCAACATCCTGAGTTCAAATCTTGGCATGGTGATGTCTGAAGGGTGTTTTATCTTTGACTTCACTTCATTACCCTTGGAGGTCGCTCTGCCCATTTAGCTTGCCTTGTGCAGAAAGTTGCCATCAATCATCCTCTTCTAAATCTTAATGATAAAAAAGAAGGCCCACACACCAACTCACTGAAACACATCGGATACCAACCCAGACCGGTACAGGATATGTGTTTTTAGTTAAACCAGTCCTAAAGCCTAGCCACTGTTGAACATATAGTTGGTGTTTCAAATAAAATAAACCGATCTAGCTTTTGTTCACTCTTAATATTAGGTTGTCTGTTAAAGCAGGTGGTCATGGGATAGAATTTACTGCTACATCAGTTGATTTAGCTGATTATTTTCAACACATAATTTAAGTAGATGTATTGATAATGCTAACATTTTTCATAATTTAGTGTAAACTAATTGTCTTGTTCTCTAAAGCCAGCTAAACCCATACCTACAGTGATAATAGAGGTGCGTTGTGCATGTTATACACATGTTATTTACTTGTTATACACTTGTTATACACTCCTTAGTATTTGCTCTTCTCACAGTGTGCTCGACTATTTTTGTCTAATTTTGTCGTAGACTAGTTGAAGAACACTTGTTTGTGGTCAGTAGTAATATAGTAGCTTGTAGTTATCTACATAGTGAGTGAGTGAGTGAGTGAGTGAGTGAGTGAGTGAGTGAGTTGGCTGAAATGAGTGAATGATTGATTTTGTGGTTATGTGTGAGTGACAAATCTTACAAAATAATACATTGATTTGTTTACTTTATTCTCCGGCTTGCAAGTTTTCCTAATAATATTTTATATTCTATGTAATTAATACAACAATGTGTTAAATTATAGAAATAATATATTATCCTGATCCAGGTGTAGTTGATTGTCATCAATAGCATATATCTGGATCCCTTTTGTTGTTACAGTCATAAGGCTAAGTAAGACTTCAAATACATGTTATTATAATGATATAAATAGAAGAACTCACTCAGACATGATGTTTACAGACAAAAATGTTCTACTGATTTTGCACCAAAAAAAAAATACATTTCTTAAATGTGACAGACAGATAACTTAAGTAAAATGCCTTCAAGTAAATGCTTCTGCAGAATATTACTAGATTTAATGTACTCAAATGATAGACAGCAAATTTCATTCCTGCTTCCGTCTGCTATAATATATATTATTCATTTTGTTCAGCAAGAAATTCTTTCCATTTATTATAGTTTCATTGGTATTATATTTAACATATTGTGTTCATCTTTATCTCTATATAACAGTAAATCCTGACCTGAATCACAGAAATATCACATTGATATCTTATTATTCCTGAACAGGGTTTTAATGTTGTGTTTCTCAACTTTTTTATTTAGTTATTCTTCTCAATGATATGTAAAAAGTCAACTCTCAGCAGTGTATCTTCTATTTTAAATATGCCTTAATTTTATCTCAATTTTAGTTTAAAATGATCCAAGTAAAATTGTGTTATGATATCACATTTACTGATCCTTTTTGTTTGGGAGGGGATTAAGGGACACACACACACACACACACACACACACACACACACACACACACACACACACACACACACACACACACACACAACACGTTCATCATGATTTTGTTTAGCTTTTTTTATTATAGAGATACCATTTATAAATGAAAATTATTTGTCTAGTTACAGACTGTCACACTAAGTGACTGATTGTTTTAGTATAGTTACAAACTGGTATATTAATGATAAATGTATATGCAATTAAAGAGAAATTGTCCTAGTACCTCTCACAGTTAGCCAGGCTTCCGTCAATATCACATGTCACATGTTTAACTCACCTGAAATGTTTGAGATAAGTTACTGCCATTAAAATATCAGCCAACCATTTATTGATCAGTTAATGGCTTGTTCTTGGAGACTGTTCCCCATCTTCTTTCTTAACTTTGCATTATGTCTCTTTTTTGGTCTGAATGAGAAACTGCACAAATAGGCAAATTATTGATTGATCAAAATTTAAATTTAAATCCATCTCCATTGCTTTATAATCTAAGACAAATGCACAAATCTTCCTAGGAACACAGGTCCTATTAACCAGTTCTTCGTTTACCTCTAATGCCAGTAACAATATTAAACACATTTGAGGTGAGCTACAGCACCCTTGGTACTTTTACTACATGGATATGTTGTACATAACATAAACATTGTTACAATTGGAATAGTTCACTCTGTATTTACTAATCTGTAAAAGTTGTCTTCATCAAATGGTTATACTTTCTGATATTTAGTAATGTTTTGTAGAAATTACCATTTTAATATTTTAAATTGCATTGTAATGGAAATAATATAATGCTTCTGGTTCCTGTTATTTATTATACAATGATTCCAATGCCAGAGTTCCGGACCAGTGATTCAGGTGTGTGACCTTTGATCCGCCCTGATCTAGTTTTTTTATAGTATCATGTTATATATCTGGTAGTTTAGCTGTCTGCTGTGTGTGGTGTTTGTGTATTTTGTTGTAGTAGAAGGTTTATAGATTTGGATAGCATTTTTTGGAGAGAAATATTGCTGTGCCAACAAATTGACCGTGATTCATCACTTACTTTACACACAACCCCCCCCCCGGCGCGCGCACGCACCACACACACACACTTTCACACACATTTTCACAGACACTTAACAAATATAAATTTTGTTATATATATTCCTACAATAATTATATTGATCTCCATGGTAACTAAATCTATTTGCATAATGACAGTAGATATCTATTTGTCAAAGCCATATTTAATTTCGGCATCAGACTTCATTATACTGAAAAGATAAATGTATATATATATATATATATATATATATATATATATATACAATCAATTAGATATTGCCAATAAAATGATATTTGAACCATCACTTATCAGTTACTGAAGAATTGGTATCAAGAATAATAATATCACAGTTGTATTTCATTATCTGGAGAGTAGAATTTCTCTCAATTATTTTATGACATATCTGTGGCCATTCCATGGATAGAATGTCAATCAGTCATGATAAACATGGTTATCCATATTGTGATATTATGATACATAAACAGTACTGTAGATTAATACATTTATCATGATACACATGGCTTGTCTTGTCATCAAGCCAGAATTCATATGGAGCCATGTTGGGCACCAAGTAGTTGTCATATTGCAACAAATAGAGGTTTAGACACGAACTATGTTATCAGAGTATCATAGCACACCTCAGTTATCCTAACATGATGCACAATGATAAATATTATAGATATGGATTGACATGACTTTGGCATCATGATAGATATATTTATATATAAAGAGAGAGTCAGTAACTGATGTCATGGTATTATGACTTATTGGTACCATGATGTGCTATAGTATTGTGCCACATATTCTTAGCCACGTCATAACCCAGTCCTATCAGTGTCTCAGTCTGTTATGCATGTATTATGTAATTTGATTTATGTTTGTTCCTTGACCCAAATAATCCTTACTGTTCTTTCTATCTGCCTCATTTCTAGTCAGATGAGACCAATCAGATATCAGCAAATGGATTCAGCGTATGTCTTTATCTGTTGTCATTGTCCCCTTGTCACATTTATGTCATGTCGCATGAATAGAGTAGAAACATGCTAGAATAGATACTTTTGCACAGTGACCAAAGTACAGACAGACAGACAGACAGACAGACAGACATACAACATACTAGACTGGCTGAAAGAAAACTACAAATGGATGAGAGCCGTAAACAGAGAAATACTAGAACACACACACACGCACACACACACACACACACACACAAATTAGTTAGAGAGTTAGTTAATTTGAATAAATTCAGTCATGAGAATGCATCAATGATGATGATTCATTGTTTATTTTATATTATTAATGATACATTTGTTAATCATGACACATTTAAAGCCAGTAATAATTATACAATCACAGACAAGTACTAGATGCTGACTTGTACTTAACACACTGACTCATTTAGGTCAAGTTTGGTGGCACATCACTGTTAATCTCATTAACAAATAATTGAACAATTATTAAATTAATATGTTGACATTTAATAATTTGTGCTGATCTTATACAAACGACATACTTATAGATTAAGACAACCAAGTAATATAGTATTACACTCTCTACTTTAAATTATCAGACCAGTTTGAGATTATAGTTTAAATGCTGTATGCTCAGTAAACATCATGGACATTGTACTTCCAGGTAGTTTTGTTTTGGGACTCAATATATTAGAGCTTGGTAATCATGATAATTTAGCAATGTATATTTCGTTTTTCATATTTTTTCTTTTCATTTTATTCACAGTTTGGTTGGATTTATTGAACATTGGGAAATTCTATACTCACAAATTTATCTAAGATATGCTATTTAAACACACACACATATGCACACACACACACACACACACACACACATACATACACGCACACAGACACACGCACACAGACAGACAATATAAAGAGGTGTTATTGTTTACATCTAGGTGGGTATTTTATTATGACCCTGATATATTTTTCTTTCCTTGGAATTTAATTTTTTTGCATATGTTTATATGTATGTAAGTATGCATACCAACATACATATAAATATGCAATCACACATACACACACACACACACACACACAACTGTTTTAATATTTTTGTTAAATAACAAATATTGGTGTCATATACTATTGTCATTGTTTATGACACATGTCTGATTTAGTTTGTTCAGTAGATATGTTTAATGTCTAGTTCTGTTTGTGATGTAGTGAAGCCTGGTGTGATATATATATATATATATATATATATATATATATATATATATAAGCATAAGGGCTTACATGAAATTGTGCAAATACTAGCATAAGATATATCATTGTCTTGACTGTATTTTTATTTGAAAATAGCATTGCAGTTCATTTATTTAAGGTTCAAAACCTACATATGTGTGTTTGACATGTATTAGATAAAACAAATTACCATATGATTATGCTAATTGACATGATAATATTATTTAAACTTTAAAACAAATGGCCTCAATCATTAAAGAAACAAATATTTATCTTTAATGCTGCCCATCACAGGATGATGAAAATATTGCTCGTGTAAGTACTAATTCGAATGTTCTTCTACATATTTTCCACTTTATTTTTTTATTGATTTTCCTTTGTTTAATGATCTACGAACTTTATTTCGTTTATTATTCAATTACATCAGTATAATTTCTGTGATGAGTACACTTCTGCTAGCATGGCTACTTTCTCGACTGTTAAAACTGTGTCCAATGCTCATTTGTTCTGTTTTGGTGTCACGTTTAAGCATGAGGTTTAGGATTGGTGTGGAGATTGGCTAAACAGCTCTGATGTGTTCGCTGTAATCTGTTATTGTTACCTTATTATTATTTGTTATTTAAGATTCTGATCTGCAATATTTCAAGGAAGCTATTTATGACTATGATGCATAGGATGTTGTTTGTTTAAATTAATTTCACTGATCAGAGATATATTACCTTACAGCTGTATATGATTCATTCTCTTGTACATTTTGTTGGTGGTTTTATCTTTGACGTTGACACTTAAGGTGTAATAGGTTTTTTAAATATAAATTTGTGGTGGTTGGATAATTGTGCTGTTCGTGTGTGTGTGTGTGTGTGTGTGTGTGTGTATGTGTGTCATGGTTCCCATGCATCCTGGAAAACCTGGAAAATAACATTAATTTTCCAGGTCCTGGAAATGTCATTGAATTTGATAAAATCAGGAAATGTCATGGAAAAAATATTGCCTGTGAAAAAATCCACTTTGAACAAAAAAAGCCCATGCATAAATATTATACCTCTAGAAGAAAACTTTAATTATAGAAGAAAAAGAATACCGGTACATAGAATTTAATTTGATTATTATGCTTCAACTGTTCAGTAGTCAGCCTTTGTCACTTTATGACCAGCAGATAAACATTGAACACAGTTAATGTATGTATAAATGAGACTCACTGACTATACTTTGTTCTGGAAAATTAAAATTTTGTCCTGAAAATGTCCTGGAAAATAATATTTCCTTGGCTGTGGGAACCATGATGTGTGTGTGTGTGTGTGTGATATATATATATATATATATATATATATATATATATATATGTATATATATATATATATATATATATATGATAAAGCCATTTGGGTGACAATGGCTGGCTGTTGGCTCTCTTACACACCTTAAACATATGGATCCTATCTGATATCAGTACAGTCTGTACAGTAGAGCTTAAGTAATGCCTATATAGGTAATGTTGGCCACGTCATAGTTATTTGTGGCCTATGTGAAATGTTAAAATCAGTGTTGTCGACTGGTAGCATGGGCTGCTTGTTAAGCAATTGTCATGGAGCTCTATAAAAAGCTGCGTGAAATTTAACAAGGACTGCATTGAATGCTAGTATTAGGTTTTACTTCTAGTATAAAACTATATAACATGTAGTGTGTTGGCGCGTTGGTGTGCCTAGCACAGGAGGCTGATGTGGTGTGTTGTAGTATATGTTTAATCGTATAGTATAATATCTATATGAAACCGCGTTTATTTAATTTTGTGAGTATCTTAAAATACTGCATTTTTTTCGTAGACAATTTAGCTTGTGTGAGTCTACATATTAGGACATAAATTCAGTGTGTGAATATTAACCTCTAAACTGTCTGAGCAAACTGATATTTGTAAATGTCCTTAGAAATTAACGCTTTACAATTGGTTAAACTTGTGATATCTAACTACGTGGCTAGATGAATCAACCTAGACATACACGCGCACACCCCCCCCCCTCACACACACACATATTAGTACTGCTATACACTGACACGCACATACTTTTCATACCCCAAATTGGGCTGATTGATCTATAATGTGGCATCATTTTGTCTCCTCAGTAATTATCATATACCATGATAACTTTATATTTACAGGCTGAAGCTGATGTAAGGAAGGCTCAGGCTGAGTTTGATCGACAAGCCGAAATAACTAAACTGCTGCTAGAGGGCATTAGTAGTACTCATGTAAGTGTCACTTGAAGTTTACTTGTACAGAAACAGCTATATATGTATGTACACATTTGACACATACAGGTGTACCAATAAATTTTATTAAAATGTTTTTAGTTTTATTACATCTTCTGTAATTCTATTCTGTCTGTTAGTATGTTCTATTTATAAATAACAAATCTTTACAAAGATCTGGTGAATATTTTGTGTGTGTGTGTATGCGTGTGTGTGTTGGTAATTTTGTCAGTATCAATTCTGTTGGTGTAATTTTTCTTTGTACATCGAGATTCTTCAGTGAAGAGTGAAAGAATCTGCTAAGACATCTCAGTAATCATTGGTTTGAATTAGAAGTAAAGATTCTGATCGGAGAACCACAGGTCTTTCATATAAACTGCCTGGGGCACCTCTATGGCCTAACTGGTAGTGCATTTGGTCACATATCTATAGCATCTGAGTTCAAACCCCGGCTAGACTATCTGAGAAGGATCTTTCATCTCTCCCTTCACCCCATTATCGTAGGAGGTTACTTGATCCACTTAAAACAAAGTGGCTATAAAAAAGCAACATTTATATTTAAACTGTCTGTGAATTTAAAAATGAGCTTTCACTTAAACTCATTTAAATAAATAATTATCGCGGAAGATGCACATGTAATGCACCATATCTTCTTGTTTCCATGTATGTGTGACATTGGGAGAGGGGATGTATAGGCAAAATAATATTCAATTATTCAATGTTTCAATCTGTTTCTCACCTCCAGGCCCATCACCTGCGATGTCTTCATGACTTTGTTGAAGCTCAAGCGACATATTACTCACAGTGCCAGCAGTACATGTCAGATCTGACACGACAGCTCGGCAGGTAAACATCCGCTTTACATTACATAGGCATCCCATAATAATAATATCAATAAATGAAAATATGAGAATGTGAATTAGTGACAGGCAAAATATGTTTATTATTAAGGCCAGGTTTAATATGATTATATAAATATTGGTTGCACGCTTATTATTTGCTGATTTTGGGAGAATTCATTCAGTAGTTGCACTTTGTCCATGTTGAATCAAATTGCATGTTTGCATTATGATCAGTCAGTTGTTACATGATGACGCCATGCGAAGTTCCACAGCTGCCGCCTTGTTACAAAACGTATGTTTGTGTGAATATCTGTGTTGTGTTAATTTTCAGCCTGCCTCAAGAAGAGGGCAAATAAATATTGACATCTGCAGTAACCATGGTAACTAAGATGTCTCTCTCCCCCTCCCAATTTCAATAGGTGGTTTATTTTACAGGTGGTGGCATAAATATCTCTGTAACAGAAACATTATCGTTGTTGGTCTTGTTGTTGCTGTTCTTATTGTTGTCATCGATGGCTTAATCAGCTTATATTATAGAATTGACTACCTACCTACTAGGTTTATATTAACCACTTCTTTCCCCTTTGTTAGCCTAAGATAGGTTGTTGTCGGTATATTCCATTATACAATAATAGTATTTTTATATTTACTTAGTTCTGTTTTCTCCGAAAGTGTTTAAATGGACTTTCTTAGTGTGTAGTCAAATCATCTCTATCTAGTCTCAGCAATTTCTCAAATCTCTCCGTGTTGTAAACTTCCACTGTTGTGTTTTGTTTGTATAATTTATGAGACCATAATTTCATGATAACAGTGTAATTCCTATCAATGGCAGTCATTCACTGCACTAGAAAATTGTTTCAGAAGATAATTTGCTTTGTGGAGCATCCAATATTGGTCATTAAATATAGTTATTGTTTAACACTGCCTTGGACAAAAAATATAACCTCACAGCCCACTGTTCATTTGAATAATTGGAACTACCGGGTATAAGGAATAATATTAAATGATGAATACTTCCTAATTTTTTGTGCCATAATTGGTTTTGACTTACCATATGATGAACTACTTGTCATACAGTAGAGTGTCTTTACCCAAACAAATCTTTAGCTTGGTGACATGATCCAATACAACATCCTATTGTCATGTGAACTGTAGGCTTACAATCTGGGAGAGATCTGATGTAATTATATATTGTGATATAAGCTGGCTAATATATGTATATAGCTGCTGGCTTATAGTAGCTTTGTTGTTATGCTTTCTGTACTTTGCATTTTGTAACCAACCTCTACCTTAGCTAAGGTAATATGTCATCTTGACACTTTAAAATATCCAGAATTTGCTTCACATACAAGATCACTCACTATCAAATAGTGAACACATCAGATCTACTGCATGTGTGTGTGTGTGTGTGTGTGTGTGTGTGTGTGTGTGATAACCTGACTGCTCTTGTGTGACTTATCAGTTATACAATTCACCACCTGTGACTATTAAAGACAAATAATGATTGATGCCATCAGTGATAACAAGAGATAGATTATGGTAAAGAAGCTCTGAAGTGGATGATGCACTAGATGTAATCTAATTAAGTCATATCCTGTGTAAACTACACTGAGTTGATCATATTTCAGTAGTTCACCAGTCTTGTTTTTTTCTTATATCACATAAGTGGTTGTTTGTGTTACACAGACCTCCTGGTAACGATCAGTTTAACCTGTTACACTGTTACACCTGATTCAGCCCAACAAAATAAACAACAAGAGATTTTAAATTGATCCTGATTGATTTGTGATAATTGCAGGTGGGATTCTTCTCTGTTAAGGCTATAGGCGCACATCCATGGCTATGTCAGACGGGTGTTTCATCTTTTACTTTACACGAATACTTTTGGAGGTCACATGACCTAGCCAGTACCATCTATACACAAGTGGATGTAAAACAGCAACACTATTCTGTTAAGTCTATGATCAATCGCAGTTCACATTTGTGTGGTATACCAGTAAGCTTTTATTTCAGAATAAATATATTAAAATAGGTTGTTGACGTGTCAATAGTCAATGAGTTCATTGGCTTATCAGTTACAAAATAATTAGCAATATGACATAAGAGTATGTGATGGCATTAATTGGTGTTCTTCATTGTTTGTTTGATCTTATAGATAGTCTTTAAACATGTCTAGTTTGTTTTCCTTTATATTTCTTTGAATGATGAGGGAAGTCGGTTTACTTTCAGCTACTTTGCTTCTTATGATTGTCTCACCATTATAATATTCTGTGACGAGTACTGGTAGTTATACCTGTAAACAAAATGATTATTTTCTACAAGGAATCATCTGTTTTATAGATCTTCAACCAGAAATTTATATGTTTCTGTTATCTGCATGCTTAAGAGACTAGCTGTATAGTTCTTCAATCGTATTTATGAAGCTGTTAGTCAGATCCTGATTGCTGGCCGTTGCTCTTGATAACAAGCTTCTGATTGGTTACGAGTTAAATCGGCATGAGGGGAAAAGTCCCAACCGGTGTCTTATCTGGGATACCTTAGTGAAGTTATGATTATTGTTACTTGGTAGTTAAGTGAATTGGTGTATCTGCTCGATAGAAAATGTAGACATGTGCCATCAGATGTTGTGTACCGACTGTTGCTTGGCATGCTTCGCCTGCTTTTATTTCTCCCCGATGTGTGCACGTAGTTCTCTAGCTGCTGCTTTGGGCATATCTAGTAAGCTCTACTCTTCCTCTTGTTGCTGTCTTTTCAGCTACTCGTTAGGTGGCAGCACTGCTCAACCACTAGGTGGCGGCCCGACATCACCCGATATCCACCCACCCTCCTTTATTGATGCCACTCAGAATAGCAGTAATGATATCGAGACAAAGCATGCTAAAGTGTTGTACGATTATGATGCAGCAGATATGTCTGAACTTTCGCTAAAAGCTGATGAGGTATGCTTGTAATGTGTAAATTAAACAGACCACTAGGCATTAGCTAGACACCTAATTTACCCGCTCTTATATATATATAATAATAATAATAATCCAGATATTAGTTATCAAATTGATGACCGCCGATGATTCTTTATCTATGAGCTATGTGACATTTGCTATCCACATCATACCTACCAATGTTTTGTTAAGATGGCACGTGTGTGTTTGCCCTACTCTGACTGGTTTGGGTTAATATTGTTATGAAGCACAGTGTTATGTCATCCCTGATTTTGTCACTGTTAAAATGATTAAAATAATATTACAGTCAATACAATCGAAAGTGTTTTGTTCTTTGGGTGTCTTATGCTTGCATGATGTCGTGTGTTTAATATTTACTCTGCAGTTCTAGCATGATGGAACAAAGGCGCAGACAAAATATACACAATATCTCCCCCGTACTGTTCAGAAATGTATGCCTAAGTGTATGTTACTGGCCAACATATGATATAATTACCAAAGTTCTGATCTATCTGTCTTTACATCTCTGTATATTGGTGAACTACAGCTATATAAATGAGAATAAAAGCAAGCAATGTCTGTGTTTTAGTAGTATCTGTCTGTGTTGTACTGAATGATGAATGTCAGATTGCAGAAAAGGGAGAATGTAAAACGATAAGTTATCAATTGTAAAGATATTCTTGATTATTCCATTTGAACTACCCATGATTGAACTACACACGTGCACGCATTCACACACACAAACGCACATATACACACACTATCTAAAACACAGCGCAATAAACCCAGCCCATTGTCAACATAACAATGTGTTAACACCATATTTCTGCAGCTGCAACATTACACCTACACAACACAGATAGATGCCATCCTGAACTATTACACACACTAACACAGCTTATCTGTCTGTCCACCCAAAACACAAACTACTATCTATCTATCTATATATATATATATCAGAATGCGCTCACATTATTTGATTGTTCATTTATCTGTTTTAATATTAACAGAAATAATGTTATGTTGTGTTATCTTCTTCTAACTTTTATCCTTTAACACCTCTACGTGTCACAGGACTGTCACATCTTTGACCAGTAATAACTATTTATGTAAGACATTGTTAACCATACTATAATTATTAGAACACCTTAACTAGACTGTACCTGGTTTAGATATCAATATTGATTTATTTATGCACGTTAGTTAAGTTGGCCTTTGGTGGACAGGTCCTGTACAGGTATCTGTTTGTTGACATTGTTTATGTAGATTTCTTACGTTGTTTAATTCTTTGGATTGTTTTACCTTTCTCTTTATTGAATAACATTTAGTGTGTGTGTGTGTGTGAGGGGGGAGGGGGCGCCTCGGTGATCTAATTGGTGGCGTGGTTAGCAACAGATTATTTTCTTCTTTCACCTCACCTCATTACCTTTGGAGGTCGCTCTACCCATTTAGCCTAATGTATATAAATATGACAATAAAAACAGCAACATTTCTCTCTCCAGCCTTGTGTGTGTGTGTGTGTGTGTGTTTCATAAATAAGAATTATGTTTAATATTTCAGAAGCATGTTCAGTCATGTCCTAAAACAGATTCTTAACTGATGTCATGATTGGATTGAAACAAATTTATAGATGATCACCTGTGTTTGTGTGCAATGTGAAACTACACATTGATACTTTGTTAGTGTTAGTGGAATTCAGGAGTGCTAGAAATAAAGAAAACCTTATCATGATATTAATGTTAGAGAATTTATTATTATTATTACTACTACCCTTAATATAATGGCAATTATCAATGCAGGCACTCTCCCATAGCACCATTGGTAATACTTTGCCTGTAGATGTCCAGGTGTTGAACCTCAACAGTACTTGCATCTATGAGAAGTTTCAGCTAATTATCTCACTGATTGAGATTAAAACAATACTCACTCATTTTGGTCACTCCAGTGACAATTATTGTTAAAGAAAGGCCTTCAGCATCCTGAAGTCACCATTAACTACTTCACATTGTTATATACCGAGGTGTTTTTAAACATAAAAGAATAACTGCCATGTTTTGGCGATTTTCTTCGACGTCTACTTTGTTAAATTATATAAGTTTTAGGCATTTGATCAAATAGAATGTACAATCAAACATCACATCTTATCGGTCACGATCATCTTTATTATTGAGGTTGATCGATAGACCTCGTACTCATGAGAGTAGAGTGGCTTCCACCTTAAACCAGCCACCGAGTGTCTTATGTCTTCCTCGTCAACAGAGCTGTGGTAGATTAGAATATATTTTTCCAAAACACAATAGATCTAAAATTGTATTAATGAGAGCTGGTATTTAACGTAGACTTTATATAGTTATAACATTAATACAATAATTTTGTGATTGGTGTTTTTTCTTCTTATTTCATTCAGTAGATAGAATTGATCAGGTCTACTCTATTTTATTGTATGTTACTTTTTTTGTTTGTAAAAAACATGTACAGAGATATGTGATGATGTTTGGGTTTATGATGATCATTATCTCAACATTAATATCATTGTTGTCATCAGTATTCTGTTTTTTTAGTTGCTGTGTATGTTACTATTGCTGTATGATATATCTGTGGTGTCTACACACACACACTCACCACATACACATATATATATACACACACACACACACACCACTTCATTCACCATTGTCTTTTTTTTCCATTTTTGTAAATGAAATGTTGCTACTAGATATTTTTAACGAAAATAGTTTCTAATAATTCCTTTGTGAAACATTGTAAAATATAAAAAAGTACTGATACTGCGTATGGGCAAATGAATATTTATTGTTTGCTTTTTGTTTTAATTCAGGTAATACAAGTGACGCCGGTACCTGGTAAAGCTGATTGGTTTATAGGACAGAGAGGTAGCCAGCGAGGCCGCATCCCTGCTCCTTATGTACAATTATTATAGGCCTACTAATCTCAATTATTTTATCTATCTCTATACATTCTGTCCATAAGTTGTGGTTCTGTCTGGTCCAGCCAAGTCATTGCTGTCATGCGGAGGCATGTTTTGGAGTCTTTGTTCAAAGCGCACTGATATGTGAATGTCGTCCAGCAATAAATTGTGCTAATATAGCAACACTGTAAACAAGAAGCTCACTTGTGTATTAATGGTGTTAATATGACATTCTGACAGATAACTGTTCCGTTATTGTTAAGGGTTTTGTTGATAATTATTAGAGTTAAATCTTGATGTTGATATAAAATTATATGTTGGGAATGTTATAGGTTCTATATATATATATATATATATATATATATATTTATATGTTATGAAGCACAATTTTCTCACAGATTCATGATGTTTTTAGCTATCTAACCCATTTATCAACTTGATTGTGCATGTACATACAACCACATAACACACGCACACATGTCCTGGTTGTGACAGCAGAATTATATTTTGTCGCCTAATAAAACTAATATCTGCTTGTTATATGGCATCATGTCTTATTCTATCAGTTTCCTGTTGTCTTCTACACCTGTGTAGTACAGGTTTTCATCTTAGTGAAATAATAATTATTCCTTAATTCCATTATAATTCCTACAATATGGGTTGGGATGTCATTTGACATTTTTGTAAAATATGGATACAGTTGATCAATAATGGCACATGCAGCTTTATAAATTAGTTGTTGTCACTCGACATCTCCAGTTAAACAATGCTGTATCATATTTATACATTAGGCCTTCATTGAGAAGCTGTTATGTTTGTCTTGATTACTTTCTATTAAACTACAGTAATATTTAGGCATTATCGGTTTATGCAATTAATGTATGGATTCAATTGCAGATTAAGATTTTCACTGAATTATTGTCCAACTTATTTATTTCTGTGATTGACCAATATTTTTTTTTAATCCCCTGTTATCGTATCTGATTGTGTACAGTGTTATTTGACTTGACTTGTGTGTGCAATCAGTTAATTAACTATAATGGTCTGTGCTTGTGTGATTGTTTAGATAGTGCCCATGTATGGGAAGGGTATTTAATTTGAAACGATGTTACATTTATGCTGTAGTTTATGTAGAATTCATAACGGCACATGACGGTTTTCGTTAATTTATGTGTATTATAATATGTTAATGAATCACGAAGCAAGGAATGTTACGTTCAGGTCATCATAGTTGTATAAAGAGGGATTAGCCTTTGATAAATCCATCACTGGGATTTAGCTTTTATCAGTTGCAAAATTGGTGTAGGTTGGGAACAGATCAACTTATAATTACTATATTAGATGTTCGAGAAATACTATGACATATGATCCACTTGACTGTTATATAAAAATGGATGTTGTGTTATTAATGTAGCAACTTAAATCAGATAAGGCTGCAGATGCAGAGTGTTAAAAAAATTATCTCATCTCATTCTCCTGTTATTTATTTAAAGAGAGATTTTAATCAGCATTTGTTCAGTTACTTGTATTTGTTACATTGTTAAATGTCAGTCATTCATCAGTCCTGACCTTCTCTGGTGTTACGTATGGTGAATGTATGCGTATTGTAAATTAAAAAATATTGTTAGATTTTTGTAGCATTTCTTTGCTCTATATTCATTTTTGCTTACGAAATACAGTGATAGCTTTTTTATTTATTTATCTCCCCTTAAACCCCTGCTAGCTGAGGACAGCGCACACATAATATGCGGTAACAACTGTAAACTCAGTACACATGTATTATATAAAGTCAATTAAAAGTAACAGGTTGAGATTGATTCAAACAGCTATGACTAGAAGATGAACTAGCATGGGTTCATTAGAGTATCATATATATGTAAACCAGTGATGACCAAACCATCTTTGTATCCATGTATGTATCTGGCTTACTCAACGGTAAACATCGTTTGTGTCATTTCCACCTTCAGTACTTTTATCTTATTATTCACCTGTTTATCATAGATAGTTAGTTCTGGAATTGTATCATAGAGTACGAGAGCCAAATGGTGTAGCTTTTTAAAAACTGAATTAGTGTGCATTGTGTCATGTGATGGGTCAACTTATTGGAAAACCTGTGCATACCTTATTAGTAAACATTCATTTCATTCAGCTGTTGTTAAGTATCCCTTAATTGTGACCCTTTCTTAGAGAGGTTTGAATGTCATTGAGTTTTAACTAAATGCTGCCATTTTAAGACTGCGCCTAAAGGCTATATGTAGATTTTACTGTGGGTTACATGTACGGTAGTTTTATGAAGTGTGTCCGTGTATTATTCTGCTGTTCTAGTACATATGTGGCATGGTGCGGGACATATTACTTTATCCAAAATTTATTTCAGCAATTTTATGTAATAAATATCGCTTTTCTCATGTTTTCCAGTAACCATTTCCATGCTTTGTTTATCTAGACTTGTGTACAGATGGTGGTATATAGGACATCAAACATTCTATGTTAGTTATATGCTTATAGATGCTATGGAGAAAATACAGAGATGACGGTCAGATACTAGGTCTAGTGTATTGTTTGTTTAAATGTGAAATTCGCATCTATATTACGCTCACACAAATAACACATTAATTTTTCAGGTCCTGAAAATGTCTTTCAATTTTACAAAATTGAAAAATGGCCTGGAAAAAATATGGCCTGTCAAAAAATCCACTTAGAACAAAAAATCTGTGAATAAATATTATGCCTGTAGAAGAAAACTTTGATTGTAGAAGAAAAAAAGTATCAGTACATATTCCTGTTAAATATTAGTTAAAATTTAAATAAAAGTGAGTGGATCAGACAACTATGACGAGGTGAGAAGTAGGCTGTACCATAAAAATGTCAATAATACATCATACATTGAATAAATATGATACGGTTTTTCATACATATTGATTTATTACCTTTAAATCTTATATACTTTGTCCTGGAAAAGGATAATTATGTCCTGGAAAAATAATATTTCCTTGGCTATGTCCATTTTCCCATAAGGCAAGGGGATTTTATCCTAAGGGGCTATTAACTTACACACACACACACACACATATATATATATATATATATATAATGCACTAATACTACATGACCCCCCTCCATACATAAGTATATAATTTACAGCAAAAAGAAGAGTCTTTCAACTACCGGTAGTACCAGTTAATTTAAAATACATTTATTTTTGACCAAATTATTTATGAAAATGCATCCTATTTATAAATATAGATGAATCTTTATTTAGAAACAATATTTTTCAATAATATTCTTTTATGCAAGGGAAAATTACAATGTGTTTTTTTTTGTGGACATTTCAAAAGACTAGCTTTGTAACCTATGTTATAGCTGGTAGATTCTACACAGAGAATGAGATTTGCAAAATATTTGTTATGGTAATGGAGTCCAATTATAACTAAAAGACAAAAATTATATATATATATGTTACAGTTAATCTGTATAATATGTTTATTACCTGAAAATTTCAGGTAATTCGTCTATTGCTAACAGATTTAATCCAGATTACCTGAAAATTTCAAGTAATAATTATATACATATTACATAATTAACTGTAATATATATATATATATATATATATATCATAAAAGATATCCCGTAATATATTATCTTTACAGTAGTACCAGTATATTTTATTATATATATGATATTGATAACAATTAACATTACAAACGTTTACATAATATAATTTACATGTAATAACGGTTAAATGTCTGCAAGAAAAAAACTGCCTAATTTGGAAAGTCGATTCATCATACTACATTTTTCAATCCATAATAAAATAGGATATTATAGATGAATGATACCTTAGAAGTACTGGATTATGGAAATTTCTACTGTTTTTTTTTTATATTTAAAAGAAAGCCGACTAATTAACACAATATGTTTGAATGATTAGGAACATATCCGATCACTATGAATAATGGACTTTTCCCTACTACCCTAGTGTTACTTTTATTTGTTTTTGAGTATTTATGGATGTAATTAACTTTAAATCATCCTAGTAAATAATCAGTGGGTCGGGATGGCGCCGTGATTAGAGCACTGCACTGCAAACTTAGAATTAGTGAATTCGAATCCAACGCATACTTACGTTTGTAGGGTGTGTTTCCTTAGGCCGCCGCCTTCGACCGCGTGTCCCGGTTGTGACTAGCATCGAGGCTAAACAGGTCAACTCAACTCAATGTGACTAACATAACATATGGGTCTATTCCTTGTTCTTGGTCTGTATTCGCGATTAGTTTATAAAACCCCATAAGATGTTTTGCCAAATATCGCCTCATCTGCTCTCTATGAAACTGTAAGCACAACACTAGTTAATATGGTCCCACATTGGACAAGAAGAGATACATTGAGCTTTGATACTGGCCAGCAGTTGGTCGTTTCTACATTATTGATAATTTTTAATATCATTTTCATTAAAGTACGACATGTGTTGGCACGGCTGAAATTATATGACCATTATTCAATGATCCTTCGAACTGGAAGCAACTTGATATTGATAAGCAAAAATACATTATATATATATATATATATGATGTGAGTGATGCCACAAGGAAAGTTCTATTTATACATTTAATTGATGCTAGAATGTCAATTAGTGACGTTAATCATCAACTTGTAAACATTCATTTCTCAACCATAAACTGATTTTTGTATACAACGCGTTATTACATACATAATTAAGATATTTCCAGATATTGTCTTTCATTTCCCCCTCTCTCTTTCTGTGTGTGATACACATATTACACATTTGAAATATAGTATTTAGCTATTTGAATGTGTGTCCTCTCTATCCACATATTAACATCTGTCATCAATTAATAAAGCATTTATTAAGCGCCGTATTTCCAGCAAGCTGTTCAGGGGCGCTGTAGATTGATAATAATAACGATAAGAATAAATATGATAGACATATTAAGACTAGCCAGTATCACAGTAATACATGGTCAGATATTAACAGATTACTATGAATAAGCGAATTAAAATAAATAGATGTTTACATGGCATTTGAATGCTGCAACAGTCTTCACGGATCTGATGGAATCTGGGAGGGCATTGCATACAATTGTAGCTTAGTAGAAGAAAGTCCGGTCTCCAGCCGTCTTGAGGTGAATCACGGAGATTACGAGAGTATTCTTTGAACTAAATCGTAGTTACCACTGCCCTTCGTGAATTATCAAAAAATCTCTGATGTGTGCGGGTGCATTTACCATTCAGTGTTTTAAAATTTAACAGTAGGACATTGAACGTATGCTGTTCCATAGGTAATTAAAATAATACGTGACATTTGGCAGTATTATTATACCTGAATCAGACCTGTATCAATCCAACATACAGCTGAAATACATATCTATCAGGTCTTGTCAGGTTCTCATTTCTGGCTGAGTGAACCAGTCGCCACATGACGAACCCGCGACCCTTCGGTTACGAATTCTAAGCGCTAACTAACTGCGCCATCACGACTCGACAGGTAACTAGCGTAGACTCTTTAACTTTGTAGTATTGTGGTCATGCTTTTTGGTCTCCATGACGATTCTGGCTGACATATTTTGTACTCGTCGGAGATTTTGCAATAGTTCCTTGTATATACCAGAGAGCAATGAGTTGTGGTAATCCAGTCTAATGGACGAGATATTCCTCAGATGGTAATAAGCAGCTGAACAGACCTTTCTGACATGATTTCCCATAGTTAAGTGACAATAACAAATAACTCCCAGATTGAGGGCAGACAAGGCAGGGCTGATAACAGCAGTTCTCACCTGAATGTATTCAACATTAATGTTTTAATAATTGAATGGTGATGATAGTATTATTAATTATGTTTTATGCCCCTTTCAACTTCAACTTATTTGTAGTCATCTATACCTGAATTTCAACTACTGTATGCTGCGCTCCATTTTTTGTTTTCTATCAGATGAATCAGAAGGATTGATACGATCAAAAGATAGATAGCGTTGGGTATCATTCGCATATAAATGGTACTCAATGTCATGACGTTTGGTGATATCCGGAATAGGTAGGGTATATATGTAGAAAAGAAGAGGGACCCTGTACGGACCCTTGTGGTACGCCAAAAGGAAGATGGACCGGATTTGAGAGTGTATAATTTATTATCACTTCCTGGGTACGATCTGCTAAATAGGATCTGATCCATGTCATAGCTGTTCGTCCTATACCCAATCTAGTCTGGATTTGATGTAAGAGAATCTCAGGATCTACGGTGTCAAAAGATGCAGACACTAAAAATGTCCCTTTACCTGTCCACAGCACCAAGAAGATCAGTTTGGACACGTAGGAGTGCCTACTCAGTGCTATGAAACGCTTTCTAGGCAGATACATGGCTTCATGCATATCATGAGTCGATAGGTGCTTGTTTATACGTACTACAATTACTATGTCAATCCCTTTTGAAACAAAGGAAAGATTAGATATCAGATAATAATTCTTTAAGGACTCGAATAAAACCAAATTTCTTCAGTAACTAAAGAGGTTAAAATGGCTTACTTAAGACAAGCTCGAACTTTCCCCTATAAAATCCATTTGTTCACAATATTGGTATTAAAAGGGACAATAAGATGGGTATGTTCCTTCAGTAACCATGTAGCCCATGAACCATCGCGTGCATTCGTGGGTGCGTGCGTGCGGCGGTATTTAGTGTAATCTAGAGAACATCAGAAAAAGCTTAATATTTACCCATATTCAGGTGACCTCCATAACCCTATATGCCTTATTTGGTGAAATATTCATATTTGAAATGGGAGTAATCTTGTCACTTTTAGGTAGACGTGTTCTGTACTTCTTTGTCTTCACGGTACTCAGTTTAAGGGTGTCCACATAACCTATTACTGTTGTTCTGAAAGCCTTTAAAGTGAAGAAAGTCAAACAGTTATGAGAATTTGTGGATTACATAGCAAATGTCATTCTTCTGGATCTTCTTGGCTGTTTACCAATCTAACCAGAGAATGATATCCGGGTATCGATGCCATGCTATTATAGAAAAGTTTCACATCCAGTATTTAGACATTGTTCACCACCATTGACAGATAGGCCACAACAGTTGTTGTTCGAATGAAGTTCTGAACTGCACAGAAAACACGAAGCCAACCAATCACGCTTAAGCAAAACCATCAAAGACCTAGTTCGATCTGCCAGCTCTGGTTTACTGCAGCTGAAGATCGCTAGCACTTTATACCGGACTTTCCTTGCCTGGCTCATCGCATAAATGTTGCTTAATTTACTGTTTGATGTACGATTTGTTAGTAATTTACACTCTGTTGGAGCCGTTGTTGTGCCTGCTACTGTCTGGTCTTCTATAAGGAAACTTCCAACCATTGTAACCCGATCTGCAGTCTTTGTGGATAAGTTAGAACAAGTAACCATAGATCTGATTTACCATTTTCAAAGTAATCAATGACAACTACTAGACCTAAATTATTTTTGTTGATGTCATGAATTCTTCAAAGACGCACAAATCCTGTTTCCTACTGCGACATAAATTAATACTGAAGACAAGTAATATTAACATTTCATATATTCAATTATGTTGCCGAACCCTATTACTGACGACATTTCGGAATGTCTTTATTATCGTGGTACTGTAGTAAACACATATATTGATGTTATGATAGTTGTTGGGATTGGTTAACTGCCATGATGGCTTGAGTTTCCAGGCATTTTGATTTCAATGCGTTACAGGCCAGACAAATACATTTTTTAATTTATCATGTCAACGTTATTAGCTATGATATTGGGATGTCTATTAAGCGTAGTTCACATTTTATTTTCTTATCATACACAGTCATTGGGAAGAGAGCTTCGGCTTCCTTTGGCCCTTCAATCTCCATTGACAATATTATGTTCTATTATTGCATTATGTCTATTCTATGCATGCATATGTAAATGTAAAACAAGTGTCAATCCAGTTCAGTCAAATGTTACCATTTAGGTAGAAAATTGCTGAAGTTCTGACCAATCGACAAGTTAACAAACCAATTATTATTTTGTACGAGCAATTTACGGAATATTGTATTTTCTGTTGATTTAAGATTTTATTTTGATCGGACTTTATTAAGATCAAAATGCACATTGGATATTCTATTAAAGAAGGGTTCCTAGTCCAATCTATATTTTGATCTAGATATTTATTTAATGGAATGGTGTACTTATTATGCAATTTATCAAATTTAAAATAAACCGATTTGTTTGAATCTGTGTTCATTTTGTCATAAAAGCATGACTACTTGTCATTTTTAGGCTATTTTGTTTAGTTAAAAAGATACACGAGAATTGCTTAAGATGAACACGAACTACGAATTTGTTAGGAATATTTTTACTTCTGAAAAAAAAATTCCATTTCTAATATTTAAAAATGTATCATTCAGAATTGTATTAGGGCGATTATTCAATACAAGTATATTTTCGTTTGAATACTTCATACCAAGACTTCATTCCGAAGTATCAGTGAGTCAGCGAGTCAGTGAAGTTTGTCTGATGGAAATTCGGAACAAAAGACCATTTGATGTCGCCTGATGTTTGTCGTATCTTACGACATTCTGAGGAATACAATTTACTATCTAAAATTTATTACATTTATACATATAATACGTCAATGATTCTTATCATAACTAAAATGACAAGTGTCAGCTGATTGTGTGTGTTACATATATCATAAATATACATACATCTGATCCATAATACTGATATGTACATGGATCACGAAACATCGTTATTTGACTAATATTACTGTATTAATGGTTCTTAGCAAAATGACTGGTGAAATGTAAACCAGCAATAATTATATCGTCTCTCTCTCTCTCTCTCTCTCTCTCTCTATCTCTCTTTATATATATATATATATATATATATATATTGTGTGTGTGTGTGTGTGTGTGTGTGTGTTATGAGTTCGTGTGGACCGATATCAGTATACACAACTGTACAACTGTACAAGTACATAAGTTTACAAATATAATAGCATATAAATATATAAAAGCCGATATATATATATATATATATATATATATATCATTTAGAGTAGTGAAAATTTACGATACTGTGATTTGTTATTATGAAGCGTCATTAAAATATGCATCTGTAAATGTATCACGTTTATACTACTGTATTTAAATCTTTACCTGAAACTTATTTAAATATCTAAATGCATAGTGTATGCCATTTCACATGACAGGACTTTCAAATGGCTCCTGTTAGTAAAGGTGTTTTATAAAATCTGTTAAAAGAACATTTGTAATGGTTCCTTGATCCGTTCGGTAAACTGACACATTATCCGTGTGATAGGGGGGTATTTATGGAAGATCGACATTAAAACGGATCTCCACCCATTGACATCTTTAGTGAGTTTGATTTATTTTTTATTAAAACGAGAGACTCAAGTTATGACTACTTCTTCAATTACAGCAGGTTGTGCGGCACGAACAATATACATTATCCAGAACGATTTATTCATGTATTAGAAAGTTAAATGGGATATGTTCACGATAATATGAATAATTAATTTTGCTTGTTTTCTCCAATAAGATTTCCGTGCCGAGCTAACTCCCAACTGGAAAGCACTTCTTATGAAAGTATACCTTAAAATATTCTATTTCTACCGTAGTGTATAGAATTTGGAGTGCATCTTCAGTGGAACGAAATTGTGTCTTGTAAAAGCAACTTCTTTAAACCGATTTAATTATTATATACAAACAAATGGTATCATTACCTTATTTTACATTAGTTGGATAAAAAAAATTACATTATTGAATTATGCTGATGTATTATAATCGCAATTTCTTATCTGATAAACCATGTTATACCAAACACGAAAATGTCACCTGACATCGGCCCCCTTATAATCACTTCAGTACTGAATAATGTTGACGTAATGAGGGAAAACTACTAAATGCGTATTTGGTTATATAATACCAATAATAACATAATAAAAATAAAAATGCTAGTACTTTGATTGGCTGTCACATGAGCTCTAGAGTTATGTTAGATTGTGTATAATTACACTAGGAGTTATTTTACACAGTGTCATCATTTACTAACAATGGACATTCTTCCAAACGTTATCTTTCAGCCGAGTGGCATCTTCTTGGAGTGTTTCGAGGTCACTACGAAACTAATTTAGGTATTTGGTCAAAAATCCAGGTTATTAATTTTGATATCGGTGACGACTCGGCACTGTCAAATACTGCCAGCTTATCACTGTAGAATAATCCTGAATTTAGAAGGAAAGAAAACGACATAGTGTTGTGTGGTGGGAATAGCATGATCCTGAATAACTAAATATAAATTAAACTACTATGGTAATACAATTAATTGCCTTAGACTGGTTAGAGTATGAACTGGAAATGTCCTCATGTGTCTATCATTAAATGTGTGTGTGTGTATATATGTGTGTGGGGGGTGGACAAAATGGTACATTGTCAATGGCCGTTTTGAACTTCATCATGGAACAATTCTAAAAACAGCCACTACGCGTTAAGGACACTTTGGGATGTGGAACATTTTTACATCAGCATACGTTTTTGTACCAACAATGGAGGAGTGGCCGTAAAACACCAATCATCATCATCATCACCATCATCACCAACAATGGAGATCAATAGAAATTATAATAATTCAAATTTGACTGAGAAGCTGCATGGGATAAATATATTATCACATTTAACTACGATACTTATCATTCATAATCCTTACAATATATTGGGAAGAATTACTGTATTGAATGTGATTTATCTCTGCACTGTAATGAACTAATCGAGCATTTCTAACTCAATTTAAGCATTATAATTCTGACGTATCTGGTGAGATAATCGTGCCAATGGCCATATAAAAAGCATGATTTGCTGCGGCCCTGTCCTGTTAGATTGTGGGTCTGTTGTCTGGCGTGAAATTGTTGTAATAGCCGCACACCGCCTCCATATATTTTGTTTTATCAAAAAGATGAATTTACTGAACAATTTGATAATTGTTCGCCGAAGCAGCAAATTTTATTTATTCAATGCGCCAAAACGATCACACGAGACATTGAGGCGCGTACGTGTTCTTGGAAATAACGTCAAGTTTAAAATCACGATTGGGGAATCATTAGATTGATTGAATAGTTGGTTTATCCTTGTATCTGATTACGCTTGGACCATATTGTTGAGTAGCATTTTATTCTTACATTGCTGAATGCCTCATTTGGAATATATAGCTTTCTTTTCACCTTATGATGATTATTATGAGCAACAAATGTTACCAAAATCGTGATTTCAGATGCTACTCGTTACCACGCGTTACTTCCAAGATCACGCACCTGAAAGTCTCGCGCAATCGCCATGTTGGCATGATGACCAAACACCTAACAAAGTCAAATTGCTTAGATAAATACGATTTGTTGGATAAAAAGGTGCGACGCTGGTATGTGACTAGTATAAGAACAAATTCACATCAGAAAACAGGCATCTAGTCTAACAGGACAGCGCAGTAAAATTATTTAGCAGTACACGACTACTGTTACTGTTAGAGCTAGACTAATCACTAGCCTAGCCATGGCCTAGGTCAGGGCTAGGTGCTCGTGACTGAGTTAGGTGATTCTGGTTTTTAAACTAACCCAAAACTCACTGTGATTATGATTATCGGGCGCCTTTAGGAAATATATTTCTCCTTTACAGCCCACCTTGATTATTCTTCTTAATTGGGGCCCTGTTTACGATATACTACATATAGCTTCCTAGTTTAACTAACAAATATGTGATCTCGGGGTGTGTGTGTGTCATTACTTATAATATCACTGCCATTATAACCTGCTCTATTAGCAATGCTAATATATATATATATATATATATATTATATATATTTTACCTGCTATACAAGCCGTGGTGAAGCAGGAAAGGTTTGCTTGAAACATGGCACGCAGCATAAGTCTTGACATAAGAGGTCGTCTGGGCGGACATACTACTTCCCACACACCAACAGCGATAGCTAATGTCGATAAACTACAAAAACCACACAAGGCATAGGTACCGAGAGCTTTACTTCTTTCCTGTAAAATAATAATTAAACGTATCCGTAATGATGTCTCTCTCTCTCTCTCTCTCTCTCTCTCTCTCTCTCTCTCTCTCTCTCTCTCTCTCATTACCTATATTGCACCCATTATTATTTAATATATTAGCATTGCCACTACTACTACACCTCCTGATAGTATTATTTAAAAAAAAACATAGTCATAGAGCAATACAAAAACTTGTGATGCTAGCACTAATAATACCACAGCTACTATGACAACAGGTGACGTTAACACTAATAATAATAATAATAATAATAATAATAATATAAGTGTTATGACAACAGATGATACTGACACTAATAATATCACAACAACTATGACAGTAATTGATGCTAACAACTACAACAACAACAATAGCAATAATAATGCAACTACTATAACAATACGTGATAACTATTGTGTACTTGTATACCAATATACTATAACATACATCGATAAGACCATCATCATAAAGTTGCCCTAATCTCTGATAAGAATAGACTTCTGTTGTTAGTACTTTAAGACCGATCACTTTAGCTATCTGACGACATTGGTTCACTTCTATACCGATAATGAAGGCCACAGGGTAGAAGATATAGCTACAGAGCCACTGAAAATATTCAAATGATAGTAAATGATTAGTGAACACGTATAAATGGCTACCACGTACCAAATACGTGGTGAGATACAGACACTTATCAAACCTGGTGGGCATATACGAGGCCTGCAATGTTGTTTTTGCTTAATCCATTGTTGTATTTCTTGCTTGTTCATTCCTCGACTGAACGGATTTCTGAATGTTACCACGAGATAAGTCCTAACTTGGTGTTATTTCAGTGCAAAGCATCTTATAATGAATTTCATTTGTCCTTCATATGTGTCCTTGAAGATAACGTATTTGGGAACATAAACGTTCCATACACGACGCCACAGCATTATGGAACTTCCCCTTCCAATACTATCGTAAGAAGAATGTATTACATAGTTGCATGTCTGGAGGCAAACGTTCGTTAGTGTGTACTCACCTCGAAACTCAATTCAGGGAATCCAACTCGTCCACCGAACCAACTGAGTGTGGCATCGACGAAGTACAATATTGACATGAATGAGATGTAATTAACCACAACCGTCATCACGGTACGACCCGCTACAGCCGAACCATTAGCAGCTGCTTCGAACACATTCCTCTCCTGTCTGGATTTATATTATAAAAACAGGAAGTTTAGTTTATCTAATTACTATATATAAGGGTATGTGTGCAAAAAAAGGATAAAGATTAAGGGCTCTTTGTGCAGAAGACCAACAAATGGAATGTAAATGTTTGACTTTCACTTTGAAAATAGCAGTCTGAATACTGGGACAATCGTAAAAATAATTTAATAATACGGTTTCGATGACGAAAACCATGTTTCAACGAAGTCCCCTAACCCCCCCCCCCCCAATTCACCATTGAATAAACTATGTGTTAAGACTAATTTTAGTGACTGACAATTTATTTTCTATGTAAATTAGATTAAATACTTTCTAACCCTTTTGACAGTTTAATCGTTCCGACATCTTTGGTAAGTGACCGTTCTGGAGTCGTCTCCGGCCAGCTGAGTTTTGCTATGGCGATGGTCGCTGGAGCGGACATAACTGCTCCAGATAACAGATGTTGTGCTGGAGCCTGAAGAATATTTCACGTATCTCCGTATTGACAATTGGCTGTCCGCTAATTTATTGTTCATCCGTCATTGATTTGACTGAGTTAAGCATATTTCATTATTATCATTTAATTTGACTCATTCCTTGCGTAATCAGTCTTCATTTGTAATTATAGCTATATTGTAATTATATAATATCATACCCCGTATAAGATAAGAATGCCAAACATGAAGCCCGCTATGGTGGCATGACCTCCGACAAGAAAACAATTAAATTCTGATATGGTTAGCTTCATCAGATATGGCCTTAACATTAACATAACGTCCATCTGAAAAAAAACATGATCGACACAATATTTATACAGCATATATATATATATATATATATATATATATATATATTGATTAATAACGCATTTATCAGATTATATTACATGTTACAAGTCTAAGGACATTTTCTTCAGAAAACCGAAACCGAATGTTAAAAAATGCCATGTGCAACGTAATACTTTTTGTATATAAGACAATGTTGTTTAATACATCATATATAATGATATAGGAGATAATTTTGGACGATCTGATATAATATGATATGATATACTATGTTATGATATGATAAAATTGGATATGATATAATGCTAGTTAATGTTATATATGAAGCATAAATGGAAGTGTTATTATAACAGATCTTCAACTTATCCAAAATAAGTTCACAGGTAAGAGCCGAAGTAGTTCACATAGTATCTAACATGTGTATGATGATCTGTATATAATCGTTTACCCCATTTAACATGATGTTGGCAGCCACTCCCATTGTCTCAATAGCTGTTGTCCCCATCACAACCGCCATCGCCCAAGCTAGCTTAGCAGCCACAAGTTGGGTAACTCCAAAATAATATAATATTGACATAATGGCGCCGACATATATCAGCAAAGACAAACCCTATAATGTAATAATACTATATTATGTAAACATTTTAGTTAACAAGAAGAAATCACGTTGTTTAGTTCATGAATGTTTAGAATGACGTATATTATATTGTAAACAATTGAACGAAAATCATATTGGTATGTCCTCAGGAACACACACACACACACACACAGAGAGAGAGAGAGAGAGAGAGAGAGAGAGATGCAACCGACCAGTTAGACAGATGGACATGATAGTACACAGATCTGGTTCTCTTACCATCATAACAAAGGGATGAAGGACCATTGTTGGGTCGCCATAAACGACAGCAGCACCACGATATCCGAAGTTAATTATTTTTGTTACATAATCTGATAACCATTTAACAGCCTCGTATCCTTCCTGCCACTGCAACACCATCAATCCCATAACAAACTGTAGGGTATAGCCCCACAAAACGGGTCGCCATACCACCTAACAATGAGTGATAAAAACTATGTATGATATGACGATAACGTGTTAACAAATACAACAATAAATATAACACTGCACAGAGAACAGTATATTGTTTTCAAACTGCACACACACACACACACACACACAACATACTATATATATATATATATATATATATATATATATATATTGCTCTCATTTGTCGAAAGTCTGTATGTCTTTATTGTGGACTATAAAAATCAAGCTGTTAACAAATTCATCTTTTAAACTTTCCATTCAAGATGTCTACTCGCCATATTTGGAAAAATGTACAATTTATATTTCCCAGAAAACGTGTGAAGTTTGATATCAAGAAAATAGTGACGTGGATTTAAAAAAAAAGTTGATTCGTGGAATACTTTTACTTTTAATTATTTAAGGACAGTAATGATGCTTCCAGACTGATAACTTGAGGAGTGTTCCTCATATTTTTGAACTAATTTTGGATTATGATATTTTGTTGTCGTCTGTCTTATAATGGGTATCCGGAGATCACCAACCTTGTCCGGGTGCTTGGACGTAATCCAGATAGAAAAGAAGAAAATTACGAATCCGGATAGAGACTGGAGCTGTTTGACGTCTGTCAGCATGACGGATAGATATATGATGAGCATAAAGACTGGAGCGGGATAAACAAACCTGTCAGGACAGATGATACGTACTATAACAACAACATAGCGGGATGTACATACGTATATGATCATAAGTGTGTGTGTGTGCGCGCGCGCGCGCGTGTGTGAGTGAGTGAGTGACTGAGTGTGTGTGTGTGTGTGTGTGTGTTTATAACACAGATATACTGTAGGGTATTTTAAGTAGAAATCTAAAATAAAATTAGTGGTGTACATAAATAACGCTAATTAATCATCTTCGGCGAAACAAATAGATTATAAATGTTTTAAAATGTTTATATTTTTAATTCGTGTTTAATCAGTGATTCTATTTACAGCACATTAAATGCTAAGTCATCGGTAGTATTGTAGGTGTTTTTATCTAATAGCAAATTACACTATCAGATAAAGATGACAGTTTATTAGAAGTGAGTGTTATATATTATGTTTTGTCACATGTACACACCACAAGTCGTATAAAACCCGTTGACATGTTTTGATATCAAACAGTATAAGTAACAAAAGGTAACATCATTATGGTCGGATATGTCGCATCTCTAAAACGTGTATTTATTATGGTGAAGATTGATAAAATTGACATATATCCACTATTTGGCTCACACGTAGTTTTGTCGTAACCTTTAAAGAGTTGTTGACAATACTTGACATGCTATTCTAACTTGGATCACATAAAACTTATCTGTGACATTTAAAAAATACTTTTGAACTAGACAATCCGTGAATGCATAATTAGAAAGTTTAAGCTTTTGGGTCAAGGTGAATAAACCTTTCTTTAAAGTTTTTGAACAAGATAAATAAACCTAGTTCGTTTACCATAAAATATAACACACACAGAGAGTGAGAGAGAGAGAGAGAGAGAGAGAGTGTGTGTGTGTGTGTGTGTGATGGTATACGTGTCATATGGGAAAATGTAATCTCTAGAAGATCCGGAAGAAATATAACGTTGATACTATAAGAAGGGGTTGATAACTTATTCAGTGTTTAATTAAGACACTTGATATTTTTCCGGATTCGGAACCGATGAGCAGCAACTAAAACTCCGGCACTTTATTTGTGCATCCGCAATGCTAACAAATCTGAGTAAATGATCTGGAGCACATTGCCGGAGAAGATATTTATTTACTCTAGGCCTGGCAATATAACTGCTAGACGTGTTAATAACTAGTATAAATAACTGATAAATTCCGAAACTAGATATACTTATATTGTGACGACGCATCATCCATTAAAGTTGTCTATTTACTGTTTAATCGAATTGTGGACTGCGCAATTGTAATCACATTCGTGCTGAATTTATAATTGTTCGCTAACATCTCTGTAAGACTAAACACATTCACTGGGCTTCTAATGATTGCTGAAGACGAGCCAAACTAGACAACGTGAAACGAACTTTTAGTGCTGAAATTAATTTATATTTAAAATACTAACTCCTCATCTGTTATTTACGGAAGCAGATATGTTATATGTTGATTGCCGCAGTAGCATAGATCTAGGTGTATTATGTGTGTGTGTGTGGGGGGGGGGGAGTGTATCTGCGTAAGTAATGTATCCGTCTTTGTGACGGAAGTGTATCTGCTTAAGTAATATACCCCGTATTTGAAGGGGGCGCCTCCGTGGTCTAACTAGTAGCGCGTTGGAGCACAGATAACTACCACCTGAGTTCGAATCTCGGGTGGGCACATCTGAAGGGTGTTTCATCTTTACTTCGTTTCATTACTTTTGGAAGTCGTTCGGCCCATTTAGCCCACCATGTGTACAAAAGTGGCCGTAAAACATCAATCATCATCATCATCATCCTCGTGTGGATGTTTCTTCGCCTTCTATCTGTATCACTAACTAAAATGTCGGTCCAGATGGAGTAATATTCCAGCATACATTGTATTTTAGTCAAAGTTCGTGTGTAATCCCATTTATGCGAACGGATTAATATTTTGGACTACAAGGAACCGAGTAATGCGTCCCAAATACATTTTACAAAACAAACCTTCGTTTGTAACATTACATGGATTAAAAGATGCACGACTGCAAGTGCTATTTATATACCACAGATGTTTGCGCTTGCAATTACTAGGCAGGGGAAAACCGGATAATGCCGGATTAATAGCTCACTTAATGCACTTAACTGGATACGGAACTATAGCCGCTTCGTTTAATAATTAAAGTTAAGGGGATATGTTACTTACCATCTAAGTACGCCCCAATGTTTATCCCACCAAGTATTTAATGGCGCGAAGATGTGTTTGTTTATATTCGCCCCGTATCTCTCCTGTATTCTCTGAGAAACCCAGTAGAGAAGCACAAATCCCGTAAAGACGCACGGTGCGATGGCTCCATAAGGGCTGTACGCTATGGCGAAACCGAAGTAAATAGTATAACCAGTGAGAAGAACGGTCACCATCACCTTCCAGACGAGACCCTTATTTCGGATGAAGAAGCCGAGTACGGTATGCTGCAAGAATCCGATGAAGGCACGTTTTTCGAAATCGTTATTGTCCTGAAGAAGCGGATCGGTGTCGATCCTGTACGGCTTCTTGGCCCGAGGTAGCGGGCCGCTCTTCCCGTTGTCTCCGTCTTCTGGAGGGGCCATCGACATTGGGATCATGCCCTTCATGCCTGATACAGTGGATTCCGGTTCGTCGGCCTCCTGGTATGATGGGGCGACGTCGTAGCGCTGCATTTCGGCTATCCTCTCCATGTATCTCAGCTGCATCTCTTCCAACGTTTCGATCTGTTTCTGGTGTAGTTTTTCCATTTTTTCCATCTGTCGCAGCTGCATCTGTTCCAGTTTCTCCATCGCCCTACGCCTCGGCGTCAGCTGGGGGGTGCTCTCAGGCGTAGTCAGTGACTGTGGTAGGATGTTGTTGGCTGGACGTCCACGAAGACTTCCCTGTGGCGTTATGCACTGAGGTAAGCCCAGGGAGAAGCTCGAAGACTTTGGTCTTGTGGGTCCTACGTCCAGGAAGCCATCAAAGCTGTCGTTCTCGTGGATGTTAGGGGTAAGCTGAGATTTCCGTTCATTAGCCGGGGACGCGGGTAGTGAGCTGTCTCCCTGTAAGGCTGGCATCTCGAGCTTGTTTCTAATTAATAATTTGAAGAAAACAAATTGTAACTGTATTATTAATTATAATTTTTATCAGCAACCCCGTAAATTCTAAAATACTACTCCTACTCCTGGTTTTGCTCCTACTACTAGTTCGAGTACTACAACTACTAATACCTCTACTTTATTATTAAAGTGCTCCATGGTTAGAGCATCTGCTGTACAAATATCCAAATTATGGTTCAAATTTCATCCATGTCTCTGTTTCGGGATCATTTCCCAAAAGAAGCCGCCATTTTACCCTTAACACCAGGGTAACTAGTGCTGAGACTAAACAAGGAACTCACTCACTCATCCACTCATTCACAGCGGCTCTCCGATGGCGTAGTTTGCTCATTGCTCATTCAAATATGTGTCATACCTGTGTTTGTGGGATTTTGTTCCTTCGTTAGAAGCCTCTCGGCTATACGTCTCAGGTGAGACCATCACCGAGGTTAAACATCACAACTCAACTCATTGACACGATTACATACGCATTAGAATAGAAACACAAACAGAACAATCAATATCATAACAAAAGATATAATTATCACCCATTTAAACCTTTCCTTCGTGAAGAAAAGAGAAATTATTAATAATGCGTATGAAAACATAGAAATCCAACCTGCTAACGGCCTATCAGTCGTGATACTATACAATCCTAGAGAAGTAAGCGTTGGAGGTGACTTTAGGTAGAACAAGCTCGATGTACTTGTTATAGCGCGTGTATTTGATGCATCTATTGACTACAGGAGATAATCAGTAATACGTATACCATAAATAATTATCAAGTCATGTTGTCGTTTGATTTACGGGCTCTTATCATTGTACTTTGTCAAGAATGACGCGTTATCATTTTTCTCTTTATCAAATAAGTGATTAATAGATCTTGAAATTTTGCTATGTGCATCTATACATGCAACACTATTATGACTTATTAACCTCTCTCTCTCTCTCTCTCTTATATATATATATATATATATATATATATATATATATATATATGAAGACCATTCGGTGCGATTTTGATAACAGTCTCTGTTCCAGGAACTGTATTGAATATTGCATTGCGTGCTAAACGTGAGGTGACTGGTTAGCCAGTATTTCAACAGACAAGTAGCTTTCATACAATATCAAATATGCAGCAAGTGGCGTGAGCTTACTATCTACGTGAACATTTGTCCCCTTTTCATTGCCCTATTGATATGACTGTCAACCCGTTTTGAATATTTATGGAAGTTCAGCCATTCAACCAAACTTCAAGTAATTTGTTATGAGACAGTAAAGTGAACTACTTTTCAATGCAAGCTTGCCTTTATTGCATTCCATCGCAATTTCAAACAGTGTTTCATGGCACTCTCCAAACGTCGTGTCATTGTTTTACATTCGTTTTACACACAAGGGTCATGGGAATTGATTACAATTGCTAAATATACGCCAAATGATCTACAAATTATCATAAATCTTCCGGTAATTTTCGGCAATATCACACTCGAAAGCGGCAAACCATCTCAATCTTCTGACCATCTGTTGTAACTATAGACTTGATTTATCATCATGATAGTAGAATATTGTTCCCAACTACGTGAAAACATAACTTTTGTTTGATGTGTCACACTAATAATTCTACTGATGATAAGAGCTTATATATATATATATATATATATATATACTTCAAAATTCTGTATCTTAATACAATATACTTTATTGTTATATTTTTTATATTATATTGTATGATGCACAATTTTATATTTACATCTCCAAGTACCCAAATTGTTTGGGAGACATTATTGTTATATTTTATATTTTGGCTTTATATGAATCGTTGTTAATACCTGATGATACCAAAACTTTAAAATGTATATCTATTATAATAACAACAATATGTATACAACATCAATCAGATAATCTGACGAGGTATAACTTCCTGTGCAAAAGGTTTGTATTGCTACTTCTAAATTATTTACTATATTAATATCCAAAGAAGATTGTATGGAACACAATTTTGAATTTTCATAAGAAGACATAAACGGTAATATGCATTTTAAATAAGAAAATAAACGTGTGTATTTGGTTTAAGATTAATCAATATTTAATAAAATTTTAGCGTAATAAATTATCACTATTTGATGATGATTAAACTGAATTCAAACTGCAGTAAGTTAATCACCATAAACACAGTCGTTTTATTTATCTTTTATCATGCGGTAGCTTGTTGGAATAAATCATTTTATTTAGAATAACACCGAAAAACTGTCATAAAATAGATTTATTTCCAATAATCTGATTCGAATACAGTGCAAAAAACATGACGATTAAGTAATAAAGTAAGTACATCAATTGTATGATATTCAGATCAGTGATATATGAGTATGAGGAACATATTTGATTATTTAAAAACTGAATAACCAATCGATATTCAGATTGCAATAGCACACATCATTGCTGATGAGTATATCAGATCTTCGCAGAAACTTACACCAGGATAAGGATTATGTTTTTAAGTTTCCCAAACCCCTCCCAAATTTTTAGGGGGGGCCGAAAAATTAAAAAAAGTTTGGGTTTTTTTTTTCGTTTTTCGGGAAAAACCCTTTTTAAAAAAAAAAAATTTGGAATTTAAAAATTTGGGAAAAAGGGAAAAAACAAAAATGTTGATGAGAAACACAAATATTGCTATGTTACATAATTAACAGAAATAGAGTGGTAATTAATCCAATAACGCTAACTATACGGCACTTCTTACTGAATTGACACGATGGTGAACCTGAAATAATAATATTATTAAACATGGTTATTAATAAAAAGATATTAAATTAATCAACAGACATTCAAGATGATTCACGTTATAAATTCCATATATTAAGAAGATATAGTCCTGCACGAAAAGGAAAAATAGGGATTTTCTTTCGTTCTCATAAATAAAATAGTTTTCATAATTACAACAGTTCTTTGTGGTTAGTGTTTATGGGAGTACCAATGAGAGCTCTTCAGTAACGTCGAATTCAATATAATAATTTACCGTTTAAAGCTTCCTGTAGTAACCAGGGATCTTTCCCAATTCTACCGGTAATCCCCGGCAACGGATCGAGTGTACTCAGTGACTGGTTGTTTATGGTCGGACCGGTTCTTATTTGTGTGTTCAGGATGTCGGAACGTGGATCGGTCATCTTGTTACCGCCACTGGACGATGACGTCACGCGTTTCGTCGAGCCGTACGGCGTTGGCTGGACGGTGAATGGTACAAATGGATCATAGATTATGATCGGACCCTTCTCTCTGGCGATGATCGGATGATCGGCGAAAAAGACGTCGAAATCGTCTTCCACGGCACGCCTCCTGCGGCCCGCTCCGGACGGTGACGAATAGGCGCAGGTACGATCACATCGGCGATGTTTCTCTTCCGTGCCGCAGACATAAGCTTTACACTGGAGATATATGATATCATTGTCGCCCTGAAACTTGAACGACTTGAATCTGAAGGCAAACATCGTCTGATTGATTGGATAAAAGGTGATCGAATCGTCAATGGCGCACCTGATAAAAGATATATAAAATTATGATTAATAATGGAAGATTATTGTTTGGTACAGCATTTTAGACCAACATATATCACAAGCTGTTAGATCAGAAATTAATATTTAGTTTTTAATTATAATACAAATACTAAACCATAAACTGTTGTATATATATATATATATATATATATATATATATATAAGAATGATTAGCCACTTTAAGGTGCAACAATAAGCAATAAATTCTAAATGTTCTGAAAACCAAACAGCTGCTAACATTCGGTGATTATAGACTTTGATGATGATGATGATGATGATGATAATTAAGGTCTTACTTGTCTTCAATAAGCACGTTCTGAGGCGTAGAGTTAGGATCTTCCTCTGGAGTAGCATAACAACGATTAACAACTATTTTTAATTGTTTATCAGTTGTTGTCAGTGAGAGACCGACATAAACGTACTCTCGTAAGATGACACGAGCAGGAAATGTGGCAATTGCATCAACAAACCTAATAAGAGACACGAGATTATCTTTATAAATTAGGATTATCTTAAAATACTAATAATCAGGTATATATATATATATATATATATATATATATAATAGAACAGATTAAAATTTTCACGTATCTAGTGTCATGTATTCAAATGTCAAATATCAACCAAATGACAAGAGCATATATGATTATTGTAGTCCAATCGTCCCTTTCTGAACCTGTGGACGGTTCAGGATTTTGACCCATTTTCTCTTACTAAATGAAAGTCGCATTAACTGGTTGTTTGTGTCGATGTGTAGTTAAACCTCACTCACTCACTCACTCACTCACTCACTCACTCACTCACTCACTCACTCACTCACTCACTCACTCACTCACTCACTCACTCACTCACTCACTCACGCTCACTCACTCACCCACTCACTCACTCACTCACTCACTCACTCAGACAATAATCTTACCTGCTGCTGCGGTAGATGTTCATGTTAACCTCAAAGTGTCCATAGCCATATCTAGGTGGCGCTGTCTGTTCTAGTGGTTCCACATCGTTAACGACATCGTCATTACGTCCCATGACGCATATAGCTGGGATATGGAAGACCTGACGTCTGGTTATGACGTCATTCTCCGCCGGTACATCATGGCGGATTGTATTACTGTACATTATGTGTGTATCATTGATCTGTAGAGGAGGAGAGATAACAGTTGATACTGTGACAAACAACAACCAGGAATATTTGATACTCGTGAATTTAGGAATTTGATATATAATTGACTATAGCTCTGAACCAGGGCCATCATATATATATATATATATATATATATATATATATATATATATATATATATATATAAACATATATATATATAATATAATATGATATGACTCAGACATCAAGACCCAATCATCCATACAAACTTACACCTTAATAAAACTATGCATATATAAACCTAGACATAAATAAACCCAAATATACATAAATCTAATTATATATATATAACCCATAAACATTGATAATAAGTATGGGTTACTGGTCAGCTTGTGGAGCCGCAGATATCGGCTTATCTTAAGTGACAAATGCGTGACGCCCGAAGGGAAGTGAATGTACTTATGTCAGGAAGAGACACAAAACCACACAAAACAGCAAGTTATTGTGGTTCAAAAGATACATGAACAAGATAAATAATTTGACATCACAGTTTACAGTCAAAAATAATTTACTGTTGTTCAAACAAACCTATATATAACAACATTTCGACGCCACATATGCTGATCTCAGCTTCATTCTGGATTCGAATGGTTCAAGAGTCCTAATTATATTGATGGCATGGACAAAGGTCCGATCGGTCCCAGATCGCAGCCAGAACTGGGATTAGAATGAATAGCTGGACTCTTATACAGTCTCCAGATTTGATTAGCGTACACTAAGCCTATATACAGAAACAGCAGAGTGGCTAACACAAAACCGAAGTAGTATTACTGTACAATGGACTAGAACTAAACATCATCCCATAATCCTGAATAAAAACTATGATATACAATGTCTAATCATCTTACATTTCGCTGTGTGTTACATCCTACAAATGGTATGCTGATGTAAACGTAGAACTGATCCATTCTGGTCGTGTAGCCGCAGTTAACAGCAGCTCCCTCTACACTGAGATGTTCGGGCCTCAGTCTTGTGTCTTCCGCCTTCAAAAATATGGCCGTGATTTTTTCATTTTCACTTTTACATTCAATGTCCGGATGTGGAACTGTGGGAAAACAAAACACAATTTTGCCATTTTTATTGATTTTTATGAAAGGCATAATCATCCCTAAAACTGAACCAAAGCAAGAACCTTAACCCTCACATGTTATCATTTCCTTCTATCAGATGATGTTCAGCAATCTTTGTAAGTCACTGTACTATATGTAGACAAGCATAATCATAAACAAAAACATAACAGCAACTTTAAAGCTTGAAGATCTCATGAAATGGAAGATTATCTCAGAGGCGCCCCCGTGGTCTAACTGGTAGCGCGTTGGGTTACAGATCACTACAACCTGAGGTCGAATCTCGGTGTGGGCATATCCGAAGGGTGCTTCATCTTTGACCTCGCTTCATTACCTTATTCCCGTAAAACATCAATCATCATCATCATCATCAGAAGTCAAAGCAGAACAAATTAGAAATGTACTCCACCATTAGTTTCTGTGGCTCAACTAGTTCCCTTAGTTATTAGTGACTATGCAGAATCCTTTATCTGGATCTACCATACTCTACCTGGATTCATTTTCATATTTAATAAAGCAAATATGAATCTCTAACACTTGAAGAGAAACCACAGTCCCCATCATACATAAACTGACTGCTACCGAGACATCAAAATGTGATAATAAATTACATTTTATCTCACTAATTTGATCGATGAGAGACTTTTACTGCTGCAGTGTTAGTTGATCAAAGGTTTACCAGAAAGGTAGCTTCCACGATTTCAGTGCTTGAACCCAAATTCTTGATATATATATAAATAAATATAAATATATATATATATATTTATATACCTAATGGCGCCCCATCATCTTCCGGCATACAGCTGACCCCAGCACCTTCTGTAGCCTCACAGTTGTTTGTTTTTAGCGGGCTATGGACACAGTTTAAAATAGTATCTTCTGATCCAGAACACAGGACATCATCCAGAAGGATAGACTCTGTCATATTGCCAAATGCTGGCCCGAGATGTGCTCTGGCATTAGCTGGGCTAAAGGGTTAAAGAGTAAAATATATATTAGTCGATATTCAATAAGCGTTATGCAAGAATGTATATATATATATATATATATATATATATATATATATTATAAATTCATGCCTGTTTGTATGTGCAAGTGTGGGGGTGTCGTATAGTTGTCATCTTTATTCTTTACCGTTTGATTACTAAACATATAATATAACGTGTTCCTGTTTACTTACTTGTAACACAACATCCTACAGACAACTTGAGCATTCTGTTGTCCCCACGAGTCATCACACACCTCCCACCATTTGTTTTCGTATCTCACCTGTACTCGGCCAACCCAAACATTGTTACCATCGACGAGCCTAATTTCTGAACTTGGGTTGTCACCTATTGGTTTAACGTTCTTAGATTAATTTACATTGATCAGCTAGCAAAGTGATTAATGAACGAAGAAAAATAAACATGATATCCAGGATCTATACATTTCAAGAGATGCATTAATAG